>WTXK01000303.1:0-56747 GCA_025769895.1 Lactarius psammicola
TGCAGTCCTCGCCCGGGTTACGTCCCACCCCGCTCACACACCCTACCGCCTCTGCACGCATGCAGGGACACGGCGGTAGTGGTGCAACCCTTGCCAATCCGCCGGCTAGTGTTGCACCGGCCCTCGTTCTGTGTGCCCCCCTTGCGCGCACCGACTCCCGCCCTTCCTGCGCCTACACCAGATGCGCAGAGGGGTGTGCGAGGTGCAAGAACCGGGGTGCTGGGTGTGGGTGCGAGAACCGGGGTGCGGGGTGTGGGTGTGGGAACAGGGGTGCCGGGGTGGTGCATCGGTTTGCGCGAAGGGGGGTAGGGCGTGCATGAGGGGTTGGCGTAGCCCGTGTGGAGGGTGTTTGGGGTCGTGCTGTCCCCCTGTGCACCCGTTCACACGAAAGAGGGAGTGCGCGAGAGGGCGATGCAACGGGCCGCCACGTGAGGGAGACCTAAACAAAAGGGTGGGGGGGGGGGGGTAAGTGAATGGCGGTGGCCACGCACCTTTGCGCACCTTGTCTGTGGCGAACATGGGACGGGGACAGTGAGGGGGAGAGCAAAAGGGAATGACGTGGCACCAAAAGAATTAGTCATACCCAATTAAGGAATGACACATTTTCGAAACAAGGTTTTCGTGCCAAACAGTGCCACGTAGGTTTACTGTCCCCTCACTGTCCCCCTCATTCGCATTGCCTGTCCCTTCCCATCTACGCACACCCGTCCTTTCCACACAGACAGGGAGTGCACAAAGGTGCGTGGCCACCGCCATTCACTTACCCCCCCCACCCTTTTTGTTACGCCCTAGCTGTAACGCCACCACAGGGGCGTTAAGTACGACGTGTACTTCGAAGTCAACTGTCAACGGTTCTGGTAGAGCGAGTCGGTTAGGACTCAGTTCGGTGATGAATAAGAGTCGTTCTAGCTTCGAGAGCTTTATCGACCTTAGTCAGAGCAGACGGTGCTCAGGCACGAAGGCGAGCGAGGGACTTAAGCGCAAAGGCAAGTCGAAGATGGTTTCGTGAGTACTGATGTGGTATTTACACAAGAAGTCAGAACTGCTGTACAAGCCAGTCCGACTACGACCTATATACTAGTACAAGCCCCAAAGAGACAACAACAGGGCAACATAGTAGGTAAACAGATGGCGCCATGAGGAACACATGGGCGCGACAGGTATCGTATGGCGTCAGAGATAAGACCAGGGTCTGGGTCAACTATCAGTGACACGTGGTGGTCAGAGGACCAAGTGGCAGCCAATGCATGGCGTATAGTATCCAGTCATGGGTCATCACAGAACGTATCATAGAAGCAGCAATCAATGTATAGTAAAGGCGCAATGCCTATCAGTCAAGAAGGGGTTCACAAGGGACGTCAGGTGTGAAAGGAAGTCAAGGATAAAGAAGCGAGGCTGTCCATGAAGGCAGACATGTGAGGGGTCTGGGTGTAGGGTGACGTCGAGGGGAACGATAGTAAAGATGACAAAGATAAGGCTGTCCATGATGTACATGGCGTGCGGGAATCGAGACGAGTCACATGGTACAGGGGAAAGAGTCGCAAAGATAAGAATCCATGGATAGAGGGACGCGTGGCGTCAACTTCAGGAAAAATGGTAAGAAGTCCCCTTAGCAGTACGTCGCAAGGCAAGAAATCGTAACACTAGCAGGGGTGTTGTGCAAGGGGTGGTTCAAGGGTTCAGAGTGTCTGTGAAGACACACACTAATAGATGAGCAAAGACGTCTATTGTCTGTGATGCTTCAACTCTAATAGTGTCTAATGGATGTTATGCACAGTGTGCACAACTGACTTAGTGACAGGACACCTAGTCCAAAGTGTAAGACACTTCTCTACGCCTAATCTTGGTGGCGAACTAAGTCAATCAGGTGTGGCGTTGTTATAGTACAACTGCAAAGACTTCGAAGGAGGGTTTGACTCGATTAGAGTCGAGAGAGGTGGTTCACAAGATGAGAGAAGAACTGTTCACACCAAAGGTACGAAGGCAAGGTTGCTAGATTGCAAATGAAGCCAAGTCTGGCTTCCTACAGTGTAAAGTACAAGTATATATAGTGCTTAAGTCACAAAGACGAACACACAAGGACAGACATATGTAAATGTTGTTATCTGAGGTTTTCTTATCCGAAGCACAAGACAATATGGAGTAAACCACATATGGAACAAGGGAGACACACCAATGGGGTAACAGAGATAACAAAACCGAAACAAAGGTAAGTGGATACATACATGGGAAAGGACTGAAGCATCTGGATCATAACATCACCCCCTCTCTAAGTCCATCTTCCCTAAGATGCTTCAGGGTCAATGAGATCATAGATGTCGCTGTTCTGATTGTCAAAGGAGGGGGAGCGAGTGGTGGAGCGACACTGATGGCACTTGAGGAAATTGAAGGGTCCATATACCTCGCACTTCTTGCACTGCTCATACTTGGGGCAGTCGATCTCTTTGTGTGTGCCTTGAGAGAAGCACTTGCTGCACCAAGATGAAACTTGAGGGGCAGGCCACAGGCAGTCATTGGGCCAGTGTTCTTGACTGCCACATCGCCAGCAATACTTCTGGCATCTTGGGCAGTTGAAGGATAGGTGGTCATCTGCTTGGCAGCGAAAACACAATCTACCTCCTGTGTTCTTCTTCTGCTTCTTGCCCCTTCGTCGTCCTCTTGTGGCCTTGGTTGAGGAGGGGGTGGAGCCTTCTGGTTCGTCGTGGAGGATGGGCATGGCGCAGCGATGGGGGGGAGGAATGGGGACAGGGAATGGATGGGGTTCATCTGGAGAGGGGGGAGGGTGAAGGGTCTGCCAGTGGTCTGAGATATGAATATAAGCTTGCCCATCTTGCAAGTGTCGTCTAGTGCTGGTTAGTTGCATCTCCACTTCTAGTAGTAGCCTCTTCAAGGGTTCAGCGGACCTATAGATGTCTGTTATCTGTGTCTGGAGGGCCTCCCTGTTGTGCAAAAGTCGGCGTGCTCTGTGAACTTCTGCAGTCAGCTTGAAGTCCTGTAGGTCGTCCAACACTTCTTGGACCTTGTCATGGAGGGGGGAGTCCTTGCTGAAGTTCTTCATCTGCTCTGCTGACAGTGTGACGGGGAGGAGGCCTAAGGGGTCTTCGATGGGGAGGAGGTAGAGGGGGAGTCGATATAAAGGACAGTTTTTGCCCATGGTACCTATCAGGGACTCTTTATCTTCAGCCAGCATTACATACTTGGCGTCTTTCTGGTTCTGATGGGGGTAAGGTGTTATGATCCGGACGCTTCAGTCCTTTTTCATGCATGTATTCACTTACCTTTGTTTCGGTTCTGTTATCTTTGTTACCCCATTGGTGTGTCCCCTTTGTTCTACATGTGGTTTATCTCCTATTGGTTTGTGCTTCAGATAAGAAAACCCCAGATAACAACATTTACATATGTCTGCCCTTGTGTGTTCGTCTTTGTGACTTGAGCACTATATATACCTGTACTTTTACACTGTAAGAAGCCAGACTTGGCTTCGTTTGCAATCTAGCAACCTTGTCTTCGTACCTTTGGTGTGAACAGTCCTTCTCTCATCTTGTGAACCACCTCTCTCGACTCTAATCGAGTCAAACCCTCCTTCGAAGTTTTTGCAGTTGTACTATAACAACGCCACACCTGATTGACTTAGTTCGCCACCAAGATTAGGCGTAGAGAAGTGTCTTACACTTCGGACTAGGTGTCCTGTCACTAAGTCAGTTGTGCACACTGTGCATAACATCTATTAGACACTACTAGAGTCGTAGCATCACAGACAATAGACGTCTTTGCTCATCTATTAGTGTGTGTCTTCACAGACACTCTGAACCCTTGAATCACTCCTTGCACAACGCCCCTGCTAGGGCGTAACATAAGGAGTGGAGTCGTCGGGAATAAGGAATTTGTGATAGGGATAACCTCCCCAGGGTCCATTGGGTACGAAAGGAGGGCCTGGGTGATCGTCAGGGGAGGAGGGGCGGTTGTAGTTGATGGGGAAAGTGTTACGATTTCTTGCCTTGCGATGCACTGCTAAGGGGACTTCTTACCATTTTCCCTGAAGTTGACGCCACGTGTCCCTCTATTCATGAATTCCTATCTTTGCGACTCTTTCCCCTGTGTCATGTGATCTGTCTTGATTCCCGTACGCCACGTACGTCATGGACAGCTTTATCTTTGTTTTCTTTGTCATTGTTCCCTTCGACGTCACCCTACACCCAGACCCTTCACATATCTGCCTTAATGGACAGCCTCACTTCTTTATCCTCGACTTTCTTCCACACCTGACGTCCCTTGTGATCCCCTTCTGATCTGATAGGCATTGCGCCTTTACTATACATTGATTGCTGCTTTCTATGATACGTTCTGCGATGACCCATGACTGGATACTATACGCCATGCATTGGCTGCCACTTGGTCCTCTGACCACCACGTGTCGCTGATAGTTGACCCAGACCCTAGTCTTATCTCTGACGCCATACGATACCTGTCGCGCCCATGTGTTCCTCATGGCGCCATCTGTTTACCTACTATGTTGCCCTGATGTTGTTTCTTTGGGGCTTGTACTAGTATATAGGTCGTAGTCGGACTGGCTTGTACAGCAGTTCTGACTTCTTGTGTAATACCACAATCAGTACTCGCGAACCCGTCCTCGACTTGCCCTTGCGCTTAAGTCCCTTGCTTGCCTTCGTGCCTGAGCCCCGTCTTCTTGGACTAAGGTTGATAAGCTCTAGCAGCTAGCTCAACTCTTATTCATCACCTGACTGAGTCTTAACTGACTCGCTCTACCAAGACCCGTGACAGTTGACTTAGAAGTACACGTCGTACTTAACGCCCCTGTGGTGGCGTTACAGAAAGCATCCATGATGGGATCATTTATGATCCTGGTGAGCGCTGCATGAGCTGCTCTGATGTCTGGTGGGGAAGTGACGGATCTCTGGATCACTGGGGTGGTGGGACGAGTGAGGCCAGGAGGGGGTACAGTAGGTGCCTGCAGCACCAGGCCTTGTTCAGTGATTCTGACACTTGGGAGCTCTGGAAAGATGGGGGGTGGCGAGGGACTAGGGGATGGAATGAGTGCCGATGCTGGGGTCATGGGAGGGGCGTCCTCCATGTCTTGGTCTTCACTAGGAAGGAGTGGCTCTGAGATGGTGGGGGATGGGGTTCCTCCTCGGCTGAAGTAGCCTCTTTCCATGGCACGTTCCACATAGGCTTCTACTGAAGAAGAGTGAGATGGCATAGTGGCAAGTGATGTGGGGGATGTGGTTGTGGTGGTGACGCTTCCAACCTGTGTCTCTGGTCTTTTTAACCATTTCTTTGCTCCCTCACTTCTAGGGTTATGTTCGAAGTACTCCTGAATGAGGTCTGGGGCGTTCAAGTTCTTCTCAGGCTCCCAGCTGTTGTGTGCTGCGGAGTATCCCTTCCATTGGATCAGGAACTGTAACTGAGATCGGTGGTACCTTGTGTCCAGAACTTTCTCCACTTCCCATTCTTGTTCCCCATCTTGGAGTTCTGGTGGGGGTTCTGGGAAGTTCTGTCCATGTATGGGAGTTTCTTTGTATGGCATGAGAAGCGATGCATGGAATACTGGGTGGATCCTCCACTGCTTTGGGAGCTTAACTCCATAAGTAGTGGCGGAGATTCTTTTTGTGATGGAGAACGGTCCATATCTTTTTGGAGCTAACTTGAAACTGGGGTGTGTTGTTTTCAGGTTTCTGGCGTCTAGCCACACCTTTTCTCCTTCTTGATAGGGTTTGAAACAAGGGGAGTCTTTGTATAGTGCCTGGGCATGTGTTATCGCTGCTTGGGCTGCTCTTCTAGCTTCTTGGATCTGTTCCAGGCGTTCTTTCATTTCAGGTACTTGTGTGCTTCTCTTGGGTTGGTGTATTCTTGGAATATACCCCAAGATTAGTTCATATGGTGCCTTCTTTGTGGTGGTGCTTGGCCAAGAGTTGTGTGTGTATTGTGCTAGTGGCAATAACTCCGACCAGTTGTCCTGTTGGTGGTTGATAAACATCCTGAGGTACTGTTCTACCCATTGATTTGCTCGTTCAGATTGTCCATCTGTCTGGGGGTGGTAAGCAGTACTGATGTTTTGTTCTATGCCTAGATCTTCGCATAGTCTTCTTGTAAATGTGGCAGTGAATCTGGGATCTCTATCAGAGATCACCCTTTTGGGAGTCCGTAGTGGGGTAACACTGTTCTGGCATATAGTTTTGCCACCCCTTCTGCGTCTATTGTCTCTTTACAAGGGATAAAGAAGGCTGCTTTGGAACAGTCATGGTCGACTATGGTGAGAATTGTGTCATAACCTTCTGACTCTGGTAATTTCGTAATGAAATCTAGGGTGATAGTCTCAAAAGGGAGTGCTTCGGACTTTGTCTTGATGGGGAAGAGTGGTGGTTTCGGGTTCCCAGGGAAATTTTTGTTTGATTGACATGTGGCACATCCTTGTACATATGAGGCGACGTCTTCTTTCATATTTGGCCACCAGAAGTCTTGTGTCACTAGCCAGAGTGTCTTTGTTATTCCAGGGTGTCCAGCTGTCTTGAGATTGTGGAAAAGGGAAATTACCCCCCTCCTTAGCGTGATGTTGTCCACAACCACAAGTTTGTTGTTCTTCCACCAGTGTTTTCCATTTTTCACGAGCTGAAAGGGGTGTGCCCACTCTTCCAGTGTGTCTTTGTGCTCTGTTTGGTGTGCCATGACGCGATCATCTATCCTGACAGAAAGGGCAGTGTTTGCAAATAGGTCCGGTGATAGGACCACCACATCTTTGTTGTCTTCTTCTCCGTTCACATGGTCTGGTCGTCTGGAGAAGGAGTCTGCATGGTTTTGAATGCCTGGCTTGTGTACTAGTCGATAATTGTAGTCTGCCAGTCTTGGGATGTACCTAGCCACCCTTCTATTGATTCGTTGAGGGTGCCTGTAGTATTCTAGGTTCTTGTGGTCTGTAAACAGTGTGATTTCGTGTGGTGACCCCATGAGGAGTGTTACGCTTTCACGGCGTAGGCCTGACTTAGGCAAGATTTAGTGGCGACGTTGATACGATGAGTATGTAACTTAGAAAAGTATACAACTCAAGGCACTAAGACAATACTTCGTGTCCTTAGGCCAATAGTGGTTGATGGAGAGAGATAAGGAGCAATGGATCTTCCTACTGCGAGAGAAAGGAATACAAGTCGGAAGTGAAATTGAAGAAGACCAAGCTGAAGAGCCTTGGTCTCAATACGATGACTTATATACATATATCGAGGCAACTTTAAAGCTCCTCTCCAATCTGTACAACGAATAGCTAAACTACCTCACAGTCTATAAAGACATGTGATTCCGATGCTGACTGATGATATAGTCCATGACACATTTGCTCTTACTAAACCGGTCATAAGTATTAGTAAGGTTCCGTTCCCTTTGCAATCTGTATCAAGGAGTGGTCGCCAATGTTCTAGTCCTGATACGGAATGCAAAGGGAACAGAACCTTACTAATACTTATGACCGGGTTAGTAAGAGAATATGTGTCATGGACTAATCGTATCAGTCAGCAGTAGAATCACATGTCTTTATAGACTGTGAGGTAGTATTGCTATTCGCTATCTTGATTGGAGAGGAGCTTCAAAGCTACCTCGATACATGTATATAAGTCGTCGTATTGAGACCAAGGCTCTTCAGCTTGGTCTTCTTCAATTTCACTTCTGACTTGTATCCTCTCCTCTCAGCAGGAATACCATTGCTCCTTATCTCTGGGAATCTTCGACTGACACAAGGACACGCAATATTGTCTTGTTGTCATAAGGGTTGTGTACTTCGCTAAGTCACATACTCTTTATTTGTTGCGTCGCCATTCAAATTGCCTAAGTCAGGCCTACGCCGTGAAAGCGTAACATTAAGACCAAGCTCTCCAACCGTGGCGACCTTTCCGACAACCGCAGAACGCTGGGTTAATTTTCAACCCTATTTCATAGAACGAAGAGGAGCAAGGAACGTACCCACCAGATATCTTAAAGCTGCAAGGTGGAGGACGAACGTTGGACCGGAGGGATATTACGTAGACACCTCAAGACCAAATCGCTGGTGTCCAGTTGAATTCAACTTTGAAGCAATTTGCTGGACTCGTATTAGAGAAAACACGAGAGGGAATAACTGGGAAGTAGTTGCACCTGCTGAGGGCAATTTACGCTGTGATATTCACACAAACGAAGTAGTGATCCGATCAGAGTGGGGACCTATCGACGGTGCACCAGAAGAAACCCACTCTACAAATTCACGAACCCCGGCTCCGAGCGAAGCCAGTCAAGAAACTGAAGGATCGGGGGAAGAAGCTGACGAAGACAAAGAACAGGAAGAAGCCATTGAACAAATTGCGGAGCTCACTAATCAAATTCAAATAGTGGAAGCGCCTGAAAGAATTCAAATAATGGCTACTGAAACTATTCAAGAACCTGTTCGCGAACGGATTGAAGAACCAAATGAGCAAATGTTCATCAATCCAGAGACTGGACATGTAATGACGGCGGATGATATTGCATTATATCGAGCGATTGGATCTGATCGCCCCGACCCTCCTTCGGGAGGAGGAGGAGGACCCCCTGGAGGAGGAGGAAGAAGACTTCCCAATGGAGGAGGCGGGTTCCCAGGAGGCGGATTCCCAGGAGGAGGATTCCCTGGAGGAGGACCTCCAGGAGGAGGACCTCCAGGAGGAGGAATGCCAGGCGGAGGAATACCACCCGCGGGGGCACCTGGTCATCAATCAGACAAATTTATTGGAAATGCCCCACAAATATTTACTGGGGATCGACTCAAAGCGGATGAGTTTATAACTCAATGGTCACTTTATTGGGGAGTAAACAATAACAATCCTATCATGACTAACGCTTACCGACGATCAATGCTATTCCTCACCTACATTCAAGGAAAAGCAGTAAACGAATGGGTCATGAACATGAGTCAATGGCTCAATCAGCAAGTAACTGGGGGAGTACCCGAACAAACACCGGACCTATGGGTCGAAACCGAAAGAGCATTCAGGAGAAGATTTGCAAATACCCTTGAAAGGGAGCAAGCACAAGGAATGCTGAAGCGAGGACTAAAAATGAAAGAAGGAGACCTCGACACTTACATCACAGAGTTCGAAACTCTTGCACGCCAAGCCGGATATCGGTTAAGTTCCGTTCAAACCATTGATCTGTTCACCGATGGACTACTGCGACCCTTATTTGAAAAGGTTTTTCAAATGGATGACCCACAAACATTTGAGGAATGGAAGGATGCGGTCAGACGCCGACAACAGCAATACATCCATATGAGGGCAAAGCTGGACGCCCATAAAGGTCAGGTCCCAAAACCACGTGGATTTACAACTAGGGGAACCATGCCTGGAAATCTTCCCAACCCAAATGCGATGGATACGTCAGCTGATAGGAGTCAAGCACGGCTGGCGGGATCAGAAGAAATCGATTATACACAACCACCTTATTCCCCGCCCAATCGAGGAAGAGGTCGTGGAGGAAGGCCAAATGGAAGAGATATCACGTGCTACAATTGCGGAAAGAAAGGACACATCAGCCGTAATTGCTATCAAGCACGAGGACAAGACCAAAATAGTCAGGGCAGATCCATGGATACCGAACCAGTGACGATACGAAGCACAATATCCGGAATGACTGACGAAGAACAGGCCCAGTATTGGATGAATCAAGTAGCTGAATTGAGAGATGGAGCAAAGGATCGGATCTTAAAGGATCTGTGGACAAAGGAGGGTTTTCAGGATGCCTGAACCCATCGGCCTGGGTGAGGGCGGTCAATTGTAATTCTGTGATTATCACGCACTATCGATCTATGCGAATTCCAGTTTCGATAAGAACAAATTACTCAAAGGCCGACATCAGAGTCCTAATAGACTCAGGAGCAACCGACAATTTCATCAAACCTTCATTTGCCAAACGAATGGGGTTAGGAATGAAACGGTTGGAAAGACCCCGCAAAATATGGAATATTGATAATACGGAAAACAAAGCGGGGCGTATTACTCATTGCGTGGATCTAGATGTGCAAACTAAAGGAATTCACAAGGAAATGCGGTTCTTAGTAACCAATACGGGACAAGAAGAAATGGTACTAGGATACCCATGGCTAGCCCATTACGAACCAAAGGTTAGCTGGAGATACGCCACCATTGACGAAAATGCACTTCCTGTGATCCTTCGATCTATAAATCCGAAGAAAGAAGAATCGGTAATCGCCAAAGCGCTAACTGTCATTGACAAAGATCGGATTATCAAACAATTGGATCAGGAATGTTCTATCAGAACCACGGCAACAGAATTGGCAATAGCGGCAAAACAATACTTCGTCAAAGCCGAATTACCTGAAGAATATCAAGAATTTTCCCACTTATTTAATGAGGAAGCTTCTTATCGATTCCCACCATCTAGACCATGGGATCACGCTATTGAATTCAAAAAGGGAACGCCAGACGCTATCGATTGCAAGATATATCCCCAAACACAAGAGGAGGATAAGGCACTCAAAGAATTCCTAACGGAACAACTAAGGAAGGGGTATATCCGACCATCAAAATCCCCTTATGCGTCACCTTTCTTTTTTGTCAAAAAGAAAGATGGAAAGTTGCGACCGGTACAAGATTATCGGAAGATCAATGATTACACTATCCGAAATCAATACCCCTTACCCCTTATTTCCGATCTCATATCTGACCTTAGTAACGCCCACATCTATACCAAGTTAGATGTTCGATGGGGATACAATAACGTAAGGATCAAAGAAGGGGATGAAGAAAAAGCAGCCTTTAAAACCCGATATGGTTTATTTGAACCTACAGTTATGTTCTTCGGATTAACCAATTCACCAGCAACGTTCCAGACAATGATGAACTACATATGCAGGGATATTATTGCCAAACATGAACAAAGGGGTACCACCATACGGGTTTATATGGATGACATCGGAATAGCAACCAAGATTGGTACCAATCTTCAAGCACATATTGAAGCGGTCAAAGATGTCCTACGAGTATCAGCGGAACACGACTTATACTACAAACTAGAGAAGTGTACATTCCATGCGCCACGGATGGATTACCTGGGGGTAATCCTTGAAAAGGGGGTAACACGCATGGACCCGGTAAAAATCGATGGCATCAAAAACTGGCCTAGACCCAATAAAGTAAAGGACGTACAATCTTTTTTGGGATTTTGCAATTTTTACCGACCATTTATCCGAGGATTTGCCACACATGCCAAACCTTTGAACAAACTGACCAAAAAGGAAATGGAATGGCAATGGATGGAGGAACAAGAAAAGGCATTTCAAACCCTTAAAGACCTTGTAACCCGAGAACCGGTACTGGCACACCCAAATTTGGAAGAACCATTCGAATTGGAAGTGGATGCATCAGGGTTTGCAGTAGGGGCAGTATTACTCCAAAGGAAGGAAGACAAAAAACGCCATCCTATTGGGTATTATTCAGCCACACTCAATGAGGCAGAACGAAATTACGACATCTATGACCTGGAGCTATTGGCAATTGTGAAAGCATTCCAGCATTGGAGACCATATCTAGCAGGATCACCTCATAAGGTGAAAGTATTCTCAGACCATCTAAATTTGCAATACTGGCGTTCTCCACAGAAGATCAGCAGACGAGTGGCTAGAGAAGTTCTGGAACTTTTAGAATACAACTTTGAAATTCACCATATCAAAGGGAAAGCCAATGGACGAGCCGATGCCCTATCACGAAGACCCGATTATGATCAAGGAGAACAAGACAACGAAGGAATTATAGTACTTCCTGATCAAGTATTCGTCAGGGGAATGACAACGGAATCAACTGACGGAATTACGGAAATTCTAGAACCAAGAGACATGAACCCTGAGGACCCCGTGTTCAGTCAAGATCAGGAAAAACTATCTTCATGGGTAAACGCTCATCGGCTGAAGAAAATACAAGGAACATGGTACAAAGATGGAAAAAGGGTAGTCACGGGAGGACTATACACCAGAGGAACCCTCATCAAAGCCCATCATGATTCCCCTGTATATGGCCATCCCGGGATAAAAAGAACAGCGGAACTGGTGGCACGATATTACTGGTGGCCTGGAATGAACTATGACATAAAAGAATATGTCAAAGGATGCACCGAATGTCAACGCCACAAGATCAATACCAGGCCCATCAGAGCGCCCATACAACCAATATATCCAAAACCAGAAGCAATGCCGTTTGAAACTGTCACCCTCGATTTTATCACCAAACTTCCCACGTCCCAGGGGTACGACACCATATTAACAGTCACGGATCATGACTGTAGCAAGGCGTCAATATTTATACCATGTAACGAGGAAATCACGGGTGAAGGAACGGCCAAACTATATGCCCGGCACGTATTTCTCCGTTTTGGATTACCAAGCAAAGTTATCAGCGATAGAGATCCATGATTTGCAGGGAAATTCATGAAGGAGTTGTGCAAGATATTAGGAATCGAACAAAACATATCAACAGCATATCACCCAAGAACTGATGGACAATCAGAAAGAACAAACCAGTGGCTAGAACAATATCTCCGGTTCTGGACTAATGAACAACAGAACAATTGGAGCGATTATCTCCCAATCGTGGAATTTGTTCATAACAATTGGCCTAATGAAACTACAAGGGAATCACCATTCGCCATTCTGATGGGATACAATCCGCGCGCTGATTGGATTGATAGGCCATCACCGATTCCTCAGGTACAATTACGTCTACAGCAGATGGGGATGATCAGACAAAAGGCCCAAGAACTTATGATCAAGGCACAAAAGTCATGGGTCAAGCACAAAGAAACCCCGAAGTTTAAAGAAGGGGATCTAGTGTGGCTTGAAGGACGTAATCTACGGATCAATCAACCGGCTGCAAAGTTAGCCGCTAAGCGGCATGGCCCTTTTAAGGTTACTCAGGTGATGTCCCCATACAGTTATCGATTAGAACTTCCCACGCAGTGGAGTATCCATCCAGTGTTTCACATCGATCTTCTCACCCCTTACAAAGAAACACTCATACATGGACCGAATTACTCACGACCACCACCGGACCTTATAGAAGGGGAAGAAGAATATGAAGTTGAAAAGGTTCTAGACGAACGGCATTTCGGCAGAACAAAACGACATCAGTACCTGATCAAGTGGAAGGGGTATCCGGACTCGGAGAACCAGTGGGTCAACCGGGAAGACATATTCGCTGAAGAAGCAATCAGGGAGTTTGAAATTTCTAAGTCCACTCCTAGGAAAGATAAAAGGAGGAGACGTAGTGAGCTAAGTTCTTCAGCAAACACCACTGCTACTTCTCCACTCTCACATGCAATGTCCTCTTCCTCTGCTTCATCCTACTTTGCCCCTGCCATCATCCGCGCGGAGCAGGAGCCCCAGCCCATCGCAGCTCCCATCACCAATGAGGAGCTGGTCGCCGTCATGCAACAATTCCCCGAACTCAGTGGGGGAACAGTGGAACCAGATCTCGAGTCTGAACGGTACCATGTTGTTAACCCCAACACCAGAGAAGTCTGCACAAGTGTTCCCCTCACAAGAGCCGAAATTGTGGGACTTTGCAGAGCTGTCCCGGATGGTGAACTCGTCCAAGCGTCAGTATTCCGCGTACAAACAGCAAATGGAGGACCAGAAGAGATGGAAAGCTATGGCCCAGGAATGGAAGGAGGAACAGATATGGTACGCAGGGGAGAAGCGCAGAGCGAAGGTGGAGGAGAGACGGCAGTTAATTCGCAGGATCCGGGACCAGCAGACGACGAAAGCGGAGATGAGGAACTCTACCCCCTTCGCCACGACTTCCTCGACCACTCCGAAGTCCAAGAAGGTGTGCAAGAAACCCCGCATCTACTCTATACAGACGGGAGCCCAATGCTTAGAGGAAACGTCCACTCTCATGGACATGTACTCTCCTTATCCTCAAATGCGCACCACACGCGCCCATCTCGCCGAAATCAAGCGGGTCTTGCACCTCCAGGATTCGTTCACAACACAGGAGTAAACTTCGTGCATTTCCCCATCAAACAAGAAGGAGTAGTGAGGCAGGCCCGATTCATACAAGTCATCATGGGCCCCAACCCTATCGTAATCGGAATCATCGATGAGTCCGATAGAACCTTCGCTAAGCCACTATATGCTCACCCTCACTACACCTATGGCGCACGACCTCGATATGCTCAGGAAGACTGTATCGTCTTCGGAGCTTCATTTGAAGATCGGGAGAAGGTTGACAAGGCGGTGAAGGACATCAAGGATCCTTCCTTATGCGCGGAGATACACTGACTGCGTATCCTGCAAAAGGAGACAAGTCGATTGGAGGCCAGGTTGGTAGAATTGGAAATGATTCTCGCTGATCTCGACAAGGATCAAGACCACTGCCTCAAACGACTTGAAAGAGCAGGAGCCCTGGATCGGATTGAAGAAAAGATGGCTAGTTGGATCGAAGGTGTGGGATCACGTCGAGGACGTCGTGACTGAAAAGGGGGTGATGATACGGAATGCGAAGGGAACGGAACCTTACTAATACTTATGACCGGGTTAGTAAGAGAATATGTGTCATGGACTAATCGTATCAGTCAGCAGTAGAATCACATGTCTTTATAGACTGTGAGGTAGTATTGCTATTCGCTATCTTGATTGGAGAGGAGCTTCAAAGCTACCTTGATACATGTATATAAGTCGTCGTATTGAGACCAAGGCTCTTCAGCTTGGTCTTCTTCAATTTCACTTCCGACTTGTATCCTCTCCTCTCAGCAGGAATACCATTGCTCCTTATCTCTGGGAATCTTTGACTGACACAAGGACACGCAATATTGTCTTGTTGTCATAAGGGTTGTGTACTTCGCTAAGTCACATACTCTTTATTTGTTGTGTTGCCATTCAAATTGCCTAAGTCAGGCCTACGCCGTGAAAGTGTAACAAGTCCTCATAATACTGCTAAGAGCTCTCTGTCATGTATGTCATAGTTTCGCTCCGCTACATTGAAGGCTTTTGAGAAGTAGCCTATAGCTTGTGATTTGTTTCTGGAGTCTCTTTGTGTCAGGATAGCTCCGACTGCGAAGGCTGAGGCATCCACTTCCAATTCAAAGGGTTTGGTCATGTCTGGTTAGCCAAGCACTGGGTCGCTGCAGATGATTGTGATAAGTTTCTCCAGTGCTTCTGCCGCTTCCTTTGTCCATTTGAAGGGTCCTTCTGTCGTCTTTATTGTGTCTGAAATTGGTTTGGCAAGGTGTGCGAAGAAGGGGATAAAAGGGTGTTGATAACTCAGTGTTCCTAGTACACTTCTCGCTTCTTTGAGGGTCTTGACCGTTCTGGGCCAATCTTTGAGTCCTTCGACCTTCTTAGGGTCTATCTTGATTTGGGATCCATCAATGATTATCCCCAAATAGCTTATCTTCCTTTGTTCAAAGACGCATTTGGATGCCTTAAGGAAATAAGACTCTTCTTCGCAGATTTCCAGTAGTGCATGGATGATCTGTCTGTGTCGATCTAGGTTTTCTTCTGTTGCTATTAGGACGTCGTCCATATACACAAAGAGTTCTTTGGGGTATTTGTCCATAAGGGGACAAAGAATTCGACTCATTGTTCTGGCAAATGTGGCTGGTGCATTGGTGAGACCAAATGTCATAACTCTGGGAATAAATAATCCTCTTGGGGTTTTGAACGCTGCCTTCCACTGGTCTTCTTCCTTAATGCCGATATTGTGATATCCCCATCTGATATCAAACTTTGAAAAGAGGGTCTTTCCGCTTAAACTGGTCAAGATGTCGGAGATTAGTGGAAGGGGATATGTATCTTTGATGGACCATGTGTTTAAGTGTCTGTAGTCGATAATGGGACGCAAACCCCCATCTGTCTTCTTCCTAAAGAAGAAAGAAGAGGCATAAGGGGGGCTTCCTTTGTAGATGTAGCCCTTAGCTAGATTTTCATCTAGATAAGCCTTCAGGGCTTCGTCTTCTTGGGGTGTCAGAGGGTATATTCTGCAATTGATTTTATGGGGTGCATCGGACTGTAGGGTTATGGCATGGTCCTCTTCTCTTTGTGGTGGGAAGTGTTGTGCTTCTTCGTCCGAAAACACCTTATGGTGGCGCTGATATTCTTCTGGGATTGGGGTTTCTTTAACTGGGTCGAAGGTGGATACTGCTACTTTCGCTTCCTGGTGTCTCTTTCTTCAGAATCTGTATCCTCCTGTTAGGAGTTCGATTTGTTCTCCTTTCAGTTCTTGTTTCTTCCAGTTGATTTCTGGGTTCTCATGTTCGAACCAAGGATAACCAAAGATCATCCTGTCTTCTCCTAAACTGGTGACAAAGAATTGGAAAGGGGTTTCGCTTTCCCCCCTTTTTATCCATAGTTGGCATTTGTCTGTGATGGTTCCATCTTTGTTTAAGGACCCATCAACGTTTCTGACAAGTCTGGGAGGTTCTAGGGGTGTGGTTCCTAGTCCCAATTTGTTCACAAGGTTCCGATCAATGAGGTTGTCTGTGGCTCCACTGTCCAGGAGCACATTTACTCAAGCTTCTTTGTAGTAAAGGCGAATGGAAACTTTGATTGTCATAGCACTATTGCGAATACTGTACATTGCACATGCCTCCCTGTCAGCTCTCACAGGTTGGCTTCGAGAAAATCCTGTTCCAGCACACAGAAACGCTTCTTTTCTTCGTCATTCATTGACTCTATGAGTGCCATGGTTTGACGAACTTTGTCTTGTGTGGTAGTTGTGGCGATGGAGGTACTGGCTTCTGGATAAGTGGGTGGGACTTCGTCTGTCTCCGCTGATTTGGAGTCTGTGGCTCTGGCTTGTGTCTGAGTCCTTTGGGGACGAGGTGGGGCCTTGTTACACTCTCTTGCCATGTGTCCCTGTGTGCGACACCTGAAGCACCTTCCCTCTTTCATGTACTGTCTCCTTTCTTCGTCTGTGAGCTTCTTGAAAGTGGGGGAAGAGGTGGTGGTGTCCACATCCATGGCATTGGGGTCTCTAGGTCTCTGTCTTTGATTGGTGACACTTTGAGTTGGTCCGAAGGTCCGCAGTCCTGGTCCTGATCTCAGGAGTTGGTACCTTTGGTTCTCGGCTCTTGCTGCTGTTTGCCATTGGTCCATAGTTTTGGGGATAGTGTTCCTCATTAGGCATGCTTTGTACAAGGGTATGATGAGTCCCCTTTTGAAGAACTCCACTGTTCCTGGAGCGTCTCTGGACCATCCTGCAAGTCCTGCCAGACGTTCAAACTGGAGAATGTATTCATCCAGCTGTCTTGGTGCCATCTTTAAAGTGACTAGTTGTCCATATGCCTTTTCTTTGTTCAAGGAATCCATCCAGTCTTTGTCAAAAGTGGCAAGGAAGTCGTCCCACAATTTCTTGCTTTTCTTGGTTACAGTGTTTGTAGTGTCTGCTATTGCTGCCTCCATCGCGTCTTCTATGGAGTTAACCCATAGCATCACTGATGGTCCCTTGAACAGAGTCAAACAGTATAGAATTCGCGAATAGTACTCTTTGATCATGGGGTGTTCCTCATTTAGTTTAATGAAGCGGAGCATCTCTCTTTTGAACTGTGCACTTTGGTTCCTATCACCAGAGAAGGAGGTGGGTGTAACCCCTTTTAGTCCTCCTCCACTCGGATTCTCTGGTGGGGTTGTTCCTGACCCTGTGGTGTTGATTGAAGTGGCCATGAGGGATGGAAGTGTTTGGGTAGTGTCTGGGGGCGGTGGTAGTGTGTCTGATGGTGGTGGGAGTGCGTCTAGTAGTGGTGGGAGTCAAGAAGTAGTGGTCTGTGGTGTGTCTGATAGTGCTGAGCCGATCTGAAAGGGTTCTGTGGGTGGGGGACCAAATGACGAAGTGGTTGTGTTCACAGCAAGTGTTTGTGGTTGTTCTTGTTCACTGTGGTTGCTTTCTTTGTCTGATTCAGTGTCTTTTTCTTCCTCACTTGAGGATTCTTGTGGTGCTCTGTATGTGCCGCTCCCAGATGCTTCTGGTGTGGCAATTCTTTGTGGTGGTTGTGGTGGGGGAAGGGGATTTTGCAAATCTGTTGATTTCCACCAACCTAGTCCTGCAGTGTTTTGTCTGGGTGCAACGTCTGCACTTCTGGCCTGATATGTTCCTTTGATTCTAGAGTAGTTGAGGAGATACCAGTCGTCGTTTATAAACTCTACTGCTCTTGGTGTGCCTCGTACTAAGCACTTGCAGCTAGGTGGTTGATTCTGAGGAAAGGTGTCCCAATATGCGCCTCCTGTTTCTCCCCTTCTTTTGACGTGTTCTGGGAGATCGTCTTGTGTTCTGACTGTGACTGATGTCCAACTATTGTCTTCTTCAAACTGTAGTTTGATGCTCGCCACGATGGTGGTTGTTCTGTGAGTTATTGGGGTTCTTTTTGTTCTGGGGACACGATGCTTGCCACTGTTGTGGTTGTTCTATGCTGTGGTTTGGTTCCTAGTGTTCTGTGACACCTACTTGTGTCAGGGTGGGTCGTCCAGTCTGCACCTCAAGGGCAATGGCTTCTTGAGTGGTCTGGTGAGGTTGAAGGGTTCTTGTTGTTGTAGAAGACTTGGCTTATGTTATGCCCTAGCAGGGGCGTTGTGCAAGGGGTGGTTCAAGGGTTCAGAGTGTCTGTGAAGACACACACTAATAGATGAGCAAAGACGTCTATTGTCTGTGATGCTTCAACTCTAATAGTGTCTAATGGATGTTATGCACAGTGTGCACAACTGACTTAGTGACAGGACACCTAGTCCAAAGTGTAAGACACTTCTCTACGCCTAATCTTGGTGGCGAACTAAGTCAATCAGGTGTGGCGTTGTTATAGTACAACTGCAAAGACTTTGAAGGAGGGTTTGACTCGATTAGAGTCGAGAGAGGTGGTTCACAAGATGAGAGAAGAACTGTTCACACCAAAGGTACAAAGGCAAGGTTGCTAGATTGCAAACGAAGCCAAGTCTGGCTTCCTACAGTGTAAAGTACAAGTATATATAGTGCTCAAGTCACAAAGACGAACACACAAGGACAGACATATGTAAATGTTGTTATCTGAGGTTTTCTTATCCGAAGCACAAGACAATATGGAGTAAACCACATATGGAACAAGGGAGACACACCAATGGGGTAACAGAGATAACAAACCAAAACAAAGGTAAGTGGATACATACATGGGAAAGGACTGAAGCGTCCGGATCATAACACTTTTGTTTAGGTCTCCCTTGCGTGGCAGCCCATTGCGTCGCCCTCTCGCACGCTCCCTCTTTTGCGCGAACGGGTGCGCAGGGGGACAGTGCGACCCCAAACACCCTCCACACGGGCTACGCCAACCCCTCACGCACGCCCTACCCCCCTTCGCGCAAACCGATGCGCCACCCCGGCACCCCTGTTCCCACACCCACACCCCACACCCCAGTTCTCGCACCCACACCCAGCACCCCGGTTCTCGCACCTCACACACCCCTCTGCGCATCTGGTGTAGGCGCAGGAAGGGCAGGAGTTGGTGTGCACAAGGGGGGCACACAGAACGAGGGCTGGTGCAACACTAGCCAGCAGATTGGCAAGGGTTGCACTGCTACCGCTGTGTCCCTGCATGTGCGCAGAGGTGGTAGGGTGTGCGAGCGGGGTGGGACGTAACCCGGGCGAGGACCGCACGCGAACGGAAGGGTGCACGCAAGGATGGGGGGATGTGCGAGCTGGGTAGGGTGCAACCCGGGCGAGGGCCGCACGCGAACAGACTGGGGCAGGCACCCTTTCTGCCCCTTGCGCCCAGTAGATTGACTTAGTAAAATTCATGTAAAGTAGTTAGCTGATAAAATATAATTTATGTTTATGTTTTAAACTTAAATGTCGTGTTTTTACTTTTTTGTAATATCTTTTATTGACTAATAAATGGGTTTTCTTTTTTTCTGACTATCTGAGTCTGAACGTTAATTGGGAGTAACAGTACCGTTATGAAAGTCAAGCACGTGACTTCTTGGCACCTTCCTTTCTGGGAGAGTGACTCCGTGCAGAAAAGTGGCAACTCTGTGCAGTAAATCGTGACACGTGACGGCGAGGACGGTGATAAAGTCACCTTAACGCCATCCCCTGAGAAAAGTTCTTCACCTGCTGGGGTAAGAATCCATGTACGAGCTTCTTGAGGTGATCCAGTGCCTCCAGCGGTTGTCCCACAACTGAGGAGAAGGGTATACATACTACACACACTAAACAATGACTCAGACGCATGCAAGAGCGACCACGAAAATTGTCCAAGCGTCAAGGAAGGACTGGCTATAATTTATGAATAAATTATGTTTTAACGACCGTTGATAATAAATGACGTCATATGTCGAGCTTTGTCTTGTATAAGTTATTCATACAGAAATCCTCACATCCTCAAAGGTAGGGGGTATCGTGCATCCTCTCACAATGAGCGTCCACCCCCCCCCCCAATTCCTCCTCTTGCAGCTGCGCACTCAAGGTGCGGCATGGGCACCAAGCGGTCTTCTTGCGTGAACACCAGAGCAGCCGCCATATCTCCTTCCAAGATATGTGCCACCTCCACACCATCAGCGGCGCAGCAGGAAGGGCACTCTGCAACAGTGAACTTCGTCCCGTGCGCCCCTGTCTGCATATCTCGGGGCGGAGCCGTTCGCCGCAAAGTGCCACAGAGCGCACCGCGACAGCACTGTAGTACGTGCGTAGCAGGTTGCACATCAGCTCCGCATAGAGTGTGTTGCGAATCGGCTCGATCGTGAGGCCGGCCCGGCATGAGACTTCGTGGTATAGGCGCGAGGTCGTACCTGTTACGATTCCTGACTCCAACTCTCAAACCCCCTTCATACTCTTATCTCTTATCTCTTATCTCTTATCTCTTATCTCATGACCAACTCTTCTTTCTTATCTATCCATTGACTTGTGACTCGGTTACGACTTTTAGGATCCGCTGACGACGTCAGAGTCCCGCGTGACTCCGCGGAAACTACTAGTATCTTCGATATGACTCATAGTACGATAAGCTCACTAGGACCCGTATCCTAGGATTGCACCATGTGTTTGTTATAACCAAACACCGTGTACTGGTATATAAGTCGTGTACTACCTAGCTTGTACGGTAGACTTGACTTCTTGTGTAAAACTACACTCTCATCTCACGAACTCGGAATTCTCTTCGACTTGCCCTTGTTGTGCTTAAGTCAATCGAACTTCGCTCACCCTTGTTGCGTTTGAGCTCTATTCCTCTATAACTATCAGACACCGGGAGTCTGTTAGTTCTTGTTCAACCCCACTCAGAGTCGTTTACCACGACTCACCACGAACCGTTACCCGAAGGACCCAGAAGTACTTGTCGTACTTAACGCTCCTGTAGTAGCGTTACAGTACCGCTCAGGCACGAGGCCCTGCACTCGGAAAAGAGGCACAGCTGGGGTATGGAGGCGGCAGGGGCAATTGGCAGGCTTCGGCTCTAGCTCGAGCCGAGAGGAGACGTGGATGTCAAAACGTCATCGCGTACTCTGCACGGAGATAAGGACATAAAGAGAGAGAATCGAGGGAGATGGTTCTGTATCTTTGCAATCCATCCAATGACTGTGCATCCAGCTGGGCATGAGGACATCTGATGTGTCTATGCCCCCACACTTCACTGGCTTCGCCCCCTACATTCCCCGGATGGCTGGTACTCTGTCTTCGGAATTTGTAGTCACCGCCAGGGATTGGCCCGACCTCTGCCCCGTTTCTGCCTCTTGTCCGCCGTATCACAGCCAATGTGTACAGTAGTACTTTGTCAAAACACCCCCATAACTTCCACCTCCAGGACCCTCCGAGCTCTATTATGTCCAACAACAGATTCTCTACCGCGGCGATGGACTCTTTAAACATGGTCTCCAAGCCCAGTCGTACCACGCAACTTCATACCCTCATCTTGGGCCGTGGGAACAGCAGAGACCCCTGTTCCCCCTATCCCGGTGAGACACCAGTCGTCTACCTTCGCGTGCAAGCCCTCTCCTGCTAGGGCCTGGAGGTCAAAGACAGAAACGGCTATAGTGGTCCGTGCGTCCGCTTACTTCTTGTTTTCTTACAGATGTTGCATTGCTGACCTGACTCTGCTGCCCACATAACGTTCAGCTTCGGCGGGCGCTGGCGGCGCGGTACGAGGCGGGGGGGAGCATCGCTGTGGACGGCTTCAGCGTGAGCGGGACCAGCGAGTGTGCGTGCTTCGTGCCTGATGCCAATACACGCCGGAGCGGGTTCGCGGGCACGGCGGTGTGCGTCAAGTTGCTGGAGGCGGGGGGGTGGGGGGGTGGAGGTGTTGGGGAGAACAAGGGCGAGGGGGTTGGCATCACGGCTGAGGAGAGCTCTGTGTGCACGCTCAGGTTGGTAGCGATGATGGTGGGCGCGTGTGTAGAGGAGGTTGGTGGCACGGGCGCTGATGCCGATGTCGGTGCTAATGCCGGGTCGGCCTTGGTATTCTGGACGAGCATTTGTGGCGGTGCTCGGAGAGGGTGTCGGCACGCTGGTAGATGGTGTGGTCAGGAGGGCGAATGCGGAGGTCAGAAGTAAATGGGATGAGGACGATGTCGTGGTGGAGAAATGCGCGGACGGCACGAGTGTACAGCGGGTTCAGGGTAGCTACCGTGTTATGTTATCGTGATGAGGGCGGTGATATGTCTTGGTGGTGGTGATGGTACTGTGGTGGCGACTACTTTTAGGGGAATAAACCTTGTAGAAGAGACTGTCGATGACGTGGAAAGCGTCGCCATAGGCATGATGAGAGAAGCGATACAAAATCAAGCTCAATTCAAATTAGTCGGGGTGGAGCCTTCATGGTCAATTTCCAGACGGGGTGGATAGGGGAAGCGCAGCAGGGACGAAGTCGTTCGTGCGAAGGAAGTAGAGCTACTGAAGAGGGAAGAAGGCGGGTATCGACCACTCTAGCGTGCGTTCGATGGTGAGGCGGCGCGTGAGCGGCGGGGAACGCTCAAGGGAAATAATCTACCGGATGATGGGTAACATCTCTATTTGTTGATATGTCCTGAGGCTTGAAAAGACGGCGGCTAGAAAGTGAAAGCATATACCCATAGCACCCACAACGAGCAAGCGTTACTATGCTGCTCGCAGGATTCGCGAGTTTCAGGTGGAGCCGGTCGGCTGACTGCGCAAGCCCGCGCGATGTTGGAGGCATGCTCGCGCTTGAAGAATAGGAATCAGTACCTTTGTCCCGTATTGGATGAGCTCAACCAGGCGATGAATCAGTGCTGGGAGACAAGTCTAAACAACGTCAAAGCAGGCTCCCCACTATACACAGTTTGTTATAAAAGCACCGGTAGTAGTAATTGGGGAGGGGAAAGAATGATACCGTACTTGCTACAGCTCAGGTGCTAGGATACCAAATGAGGTGGTCCAAGGTCTCGGATCATCGCAGGTCGCCAAATGCAATTACTGTAAGGTCATGTCTTCGATACGGTCAACCACCACCTGGCATAGGGTAAGGTGATGGTTGTACGGTGAAGAGTGGGTCAAAGTCTCAAAGAGGTCGAGGCTCTCTCTTGGCCGATTCATTGTAGCGGTGTGCGATTAGGATGTGCTGGCAAATAGACAGACTCCCAGCTTGTGGTGGGTGAAACAAAATGCGAGGGCCGGCCGTGTGTACAGTAACCGTGACTTGAAGTTACCGTACACAGAATCGGTCTAGAATCACGTGCTCGAAGCCGACCAGTTCCATTCTCCAGCCGGTCCCGAATGGACAGAAATCATCGTACATGGAAAGTTCAGCCGCCCTCCGCAACAACTCGACCTTTTCCAGTCCTTTAAAAAAGCTTTAAACTTCATTATATGCACGAATCCCCTTCCTCGACTTCTTCATGCACAAACAGTAGTTACCAAGCCGTGGCCACAGCTCTCAGCCGCTGACCACACATACGGCCGTTGGCAGTTAGTGCCCCATACCACCACTTCCGGCTACCTCTCATTGTCCTTCCTCTTGACCTACATGAAATCCCCAATCCCTCCTCCCAGCGCCATCTGCATCATCAGAACCACCACTCTCCACACCACTCATGGCAGAACCGGTTGTCCTGGCCCCAGCCCCTGCCAGTGCTCTCGCCTGCACCCTCGCCAGTTACCTACCCGTGCCTCTCCAAGAGGATCTCCCACCCAGGTAGGAGCTCCGATACAACTCGCGACCATACAATGTCGCCCAAAATACACGCAGCGCCACCTATATGCACACATTCCCTGCCGCTCACGCCGGGGCGATCCTATCTCGCCGAAAACACCCAACGCGGACGGTACCTACACTGACGTGCGCCCCCCCCCCCCCCCCCCCTCAGATGGGAGGAGCGCCGCACGCCCGACGCCTGACCTTATTTCGTTGACTACCACCTGCGCACGACAGCCATCGGTAGACCTCGGCCCCGGCAGTGATGACGGCGCTTGCGAACGGCGCTAGGTCTGTTGCCATCAGGTGGGGAAATGTGCATGATGTTGACACGCTGTATTTACTTTGCGGACCACAACACGCACGCGACCGCGTAGGGCGACCCGCGGCTGCTGTCGACTGTCGACGCGGACACCCCACATTACAAGCGTGACTGCCGACAGAGGATCCATCTACTTGGCTGACTCATGCCGGTAAGGCATAGTAATGGGCAGTTGGGGGTTTGAGTTGCACAATCGCTGCCTAGTTTATCTCTTCAGCTCCCCCCATCGCTCCCCACCCTGGTGAGTGCCACCGCCGCGAGCCGCCTCGCTTCCGCCTCGAGCCGCATTGCCTCCGCCCCGAGCCGCCTCGCTTCTGCCTCGAGCCGCCTCACCTCTGCCTCCGCCTCGAGTTGCGTGCTATCCGCGCCGGCCACCGCCACCGTGACGGTCGAATACGCCTCTGCATCGGTCTCCGCCTAGTAGAGAGCTATTTTTAGGGACGGGACGACTAGGGCAGTGAGAGGCGATGGGAACGTACGGTGGGGGCTTGGGCCTTGATGCGGGCGACGGAGAGGACGCCTTCCTCCTGCTTGACCTTGTTCCTGTTTTCGCGATCGAGGTTCTGTGGGGAGATTACGCCCGATCAGGGTCTCGATTGTGTCCTCTGATTGAGGATGGGACGTACGGCAGCCTCGACCTGGGCTTGCGGAGCGCCCTTGATCGGCTTGTCCATTGTGCTGGCGACCTTGCCTGTGACGTTGTCAACACATGTCTTCCCACAAAGAGGGAAGACCGACTATCGATGACAGCAAGGTCTTTCAGAGTGACGCCGCACTCTAGTGCGGCGGGGTACAATTCGACCATAGCTTGTTTTCTCACCGCCTCGAGGAACTGCGACGAAATCTCCGAACCCATGGTACCATCACCTCCAATCGGGCGCTGCTTAACTATCGAGCTGTAGTCGTCTACAAAAGGTGGTTAGTGATCTTGCTCGGTCTTGCACGGAGAAGGAAATGCATACCACACGCGGCAATCTGGGTCAAGATAGACTGGGCCTTGTCCAGAAACACGTCGTAGGGCATCTTATACCCACGCGTTGCGAGCTTGACTGGATCGTCGAGCTGCCACTTGAGGTACAGCGTCAAGCTAACGGGAACTTGGTCGCGTGTAAATCTGCGCGTGATGCACGATTGCAATCAATCAGCTTGGATGAACAAGAGGCAATTAGTACGCACATGACCCCCATCGGCTTCTCGAATTGATCCTCGCTGAGCGTATAGAGCCCGCGCAGCGTCACGTTCGGGCAGGTGATGTAGTGCTGTCCGGAAGAGAGCAGCTTGAAATCATTGCCTGACTGCAGAATTGCGCAGTTGTTCACTGGAATGTCCAAGCTGAAATATAAACACGGCTAAGCCCCAATACACGACCGCGGGGGTACTAGTCCTAAACAAAAAAAAACTTACAACAACGCAGCGACATATTCCGTGGTTGAGAAGTTTGCGGAGCCCGTGGCGGAAGCCATACGAACCTCGAATTTGTGTCCGAGAATTGCGCCGGTGACACGGTCCTCAACCGGATGGGGGAGACACGTCTGGTCGACGATGGCGAGCACGTCGTAGCTGCCCGTGACGCAATACGCGACGAAGCCCGGGTTCTTCAGCACAAAGATGGTGTTCTGCGGATCCAAGATGACCGCGGCCTGGTTCTGCAACACCTGCACCACGGTGAGACCCTGGAAGTCGATCACCGAGTCCGAAACTAGCGCGCGTCAGCGCCGCAGCGCGGTGGCCGGAGGAGAGAGAACCCCAACTCACGTCTGCGCGTTCCCTTGAACGAGCGCGCCCACCAATTGCGCAGCGGGAACCCGGGGTAGCGTCCCGGTTTGGTGAGCAGCTTCGGCATTTCACCATGGTTGATTAACCCGATCATGCCCGGCGCAATCTTCTTGCCTATCCAATTCGTGGGCATCTGGCGTCTCAGTCAGCCCGCGGCTCAGCACCAGCCCAGCACAAAATACACGCGCACCTTATTGGAAAGAATTTTCTTGTGTCCAGCCTGTGACGCAACACCTGTCAGCTCCCGCCAATATGCGGGCGTGTGGTCCCGTCGGCACGTACCGCGCGCAGACTCTCGTCGAGCGACTCCAGCGCGGCAATGACGCCCTCCTCCCGGATAGGCATGGTGAACGGCCGCTTCACCGAGTAGTCCGTGCTGTGCGTTAACTTGGAAGACACCGTGTCTCGCGCGGACGCCGACTCGGCGCCTTTGGCGGACGTGGATGTGTAGCCCGAGTTGCCCGCGGCATCGACAAGTCCTGACTGAGGGGGCATGTGGTGTGGTGTAACGGAAAGTGTGTTTGGTTGGTTGGTGAAGGGGAAGATAGGGTGTCAAATGAGCTGCTGCCATTGTTAAATACAGCGGTTTCCGAATCACTTTGCGGTCATATGCTGGGTCGAAATTCCTGCAGATCGTAGATCCAGCACATATAGCTGTATATAGACAAATACTCAACCACCCGTGCAAGTCCCCCGGAGTGCTCGGTCTTTTGGCGTAGACTAAACTTAGTGTCAGCCCATAAGCAGATTTTGGCTCGTGCCCGTCACACTGCAGCCAGGACCCTCTTATTAGAGCATTGATAGATTCCCACACTCTCTTCGAACACACATCACACCCGCGACTTGGACTGCAGGAGCAGGAGAGACTCCTCACGTCACGCGTCACTATCCGCACACAGATCCTCTCTTGTAAGGGCCTGGAAGCGAAAGACCGCCACAGCTATTGTGGTCCGTGCATCCGCCTAACTCTCGTTATTTTTCCCCCCTTGCTTTACTGACCTTCCCGCTCCTCCCGCTTATGTAGCTTCGTGATCGTCTCTGTTTTTGGAAAATGGCTCCAAACTCCGGTGTGCAAACCTGACCTTAAACCAGACTACGAACTGAAGGATGCGACATTCGACTCAATTTATACGCTACAGCTAGGTCCACTCCAATAGGCCCTTAGCGTCCTGATTAGAGCGTAGGCTGAGATTGAATGCATGTTCCGGCAGCACAAGCCGGATTTTTTTCTCACACAAATTCTTTCATAGTTATAATTAAATAGAAATTTATATAAACACATGAAATTTTCAACAAGTCGAACTTGCAGGTGTGAGGGCGTGCGCTATGGCTACCTTTCCACAAGATGACTACACAGTGAGGCCCAACAGATCTTGATTGTATTGTAGATGGAATATAATGTAAAGACAAATGTGTTGAGAGGCGGAGAGACCTCAGAGGGACATTGATAGTGCCATTTCTTTCAGCTCGTCGGATATGTGCTGGCGAACCATTGGGGGGAGGATGTCGGGATGACACACAGTAGGGGATAAGTATGTGGGAACCTTATTTTTGTTAATGGGAGATGCTGAGGTGGCACGTGTCAAAAGGGATAACTATTTTATAACCCCAATTATGCAAGATAAATCCTATTTCGAAATTCTCACGCTGTACTTAACTATGAACTCCGCTGATGGATCTTGGAAGACCGCCACAGCTATTCGGATGCTAAGGGCCTATTGGAGTGGAACTAGCTGTAAGCCATATATGTAGCCTTCCGTGCATCCTACGGACAGGATAGCTGATATCAAATTCAATCTCCACGCAAAGATCCCGCCCTTCTCTGGGTCATGGGGTGTGAAAGAGTGCCACGCGGTGTCAGCGCTGAGTCTTCTCTTCTCCAAGCCATTTTGGCCTGCATATACAGAAACGTTGACCTGGTGTACCGTATAACTATGGTTCGTGCCCCAGTTGACAATTTCGTTAATAAGATGGTGTGGCCGGAGCTGTACTATGTAGGAACCAACGAATACAGATAGGCTCGCGTGAAACCCAAAGAAGGTGCTGCGGACGTGCCCTCTTCCATTTCCATTCTTCTGTGAGAAACGGGGAGGGCACGCAGAATCATTTGGCTTCGATTCGAAGAGAGGTCAGATGCGCTCCTTGGATCTGATCCAATAGGTCTGATAATTATAACGATTCCCTGGCGCTGAGAATGGCCAAAATGTGATAAATGATCAATCAACTCCTGCCCTCCATTTACCCATCATGCCGCATCACAGATATGCCGCAGAGCGCTTGGTACAATGTATGTAATAAATCTGCTTTCGCAGTTTCTGCTTGTGCGCTCCCACTTGGAATCAAGCTCCCAAAATTTCCATTATGCTTTCCCCACAACAACCTTCGTCACAGAATTCAGGCGGTGATACCACCACCCCGAGGGAAACCACTGGCACCGCTCCGAAGGAAATCACTTATAGTGATCCTTTTGGAGCGATCTTACCTATGTATCCCACCCGTGGATTAAAATTTGACAACGAAAATGTGGGGAATTGGAAGGGAGGCGCAGACGGCATCCTCGTTTTTGTATGTTTCTGCGCCGCCTTAACAGCTGACGTACGCTTACAAGCCCTTACACTTTTTAGACTCCTGGGTGACACTTTACATAACGTCCTCTACTTGTCCCTTGTCACACATGTTTCCCAAACTGTGTCGTATGACTGATAACTAGCACTGCGCACAGGAGCATCAGTGATCGCTGCTTCACCTGCAAGTGCAGCCCCACGGCGCTTACCGGAATATGATCGTCGGAATAGGCTTATACTTCCGTTCTGGTTTCTTGACTGGGACCAGAGGGAGCACGGACTGAGGCATGATCAGCAAGTCGTCAGGATAAAGCTCCGTGCTAATGTCATTTTTCGCAGACTGCCCAATGAGGGTGAAGATACTCTCTATCTTTGCCTCACCGATGTAGTCGTCGGATGTGAATGTATCCCGGTCGAAAACAGTGAGTCGTATAGGGAGCGATAGGTCGCTCTCGCGCACGGGGAAGTCCAGCTGATGATACCAGACAGGGTCCCGCGAGTGCAGGATGATGCTCGTAGTACCGACGACCTTCTTGTCAATCGACACTTTCACGAAAGGATCCACATCCCAGCCCGTATAAGTCACTTGCAATTCGGTCAGCGGCGATGTGGTGTCGGGGGACAAACGACCCACCGTTGGGCCACTTCGGAAGGTCCTTTGCGCCATAGATCCGAAGCACGACGATGCCAACGTGCCCTTTGTCTGAAAGTGGGAGTGCCCGAACAAGGTCGACCAATGGTTTGTAGGTTCTCCCGGAGTTGGGCAGACTCGTCGAGTTGAGGGGGTGGACAATGCCGACTTTGATGGTCATAGTCCCACGCACGGTTGTGGTTGGGCGCGAGGAGACGAGGCGAACAGATGAGGGCTTAAAGGGGGAAAACTCCCTACTCTGATCTCCATGTACCTGATTGTCGGGACCGTCACGATAAAACGTAGTTCCTTCTAACAAGCGGTCTATTGGCAACGAATACTCGCCCAGATAGTTGTTTCTGATTACGTTCTTGTCCCAGACGACAAACTCGAGCGTTCCAAGCTTGAGCACAAGCGACGTGTAAACTAGGAAGTCGAACGTCGCGTGATTCGCTTCATAAACGGGATTGAGGTTGCGTTTGGACACTGGCGTTTTGAACTGTTTCCCCAAAAAAGAGACGGTCACGAAGCTACATAAGCAGGAGGAGCAGGGAGGAGGGGAAGGTCAGCAAAGCGATGCCCGAAAGATAACGAGGGGTAAGCGGACATACGGATCACTATAGCCATTGCGATCTTTGGCTTCCAGGTTCTGGCAGGAAATGACCTGCACGCGGAGGATTACGACTGGGCGGAAGCCATTGGGATGGGGGGAGGAGTCTCTGCTGCTCCCGCGGCCCGAGATGAGGGTCTGAAGTCGTGTGGTACGACTAGGCTTGGGGACAGTGTTTGAAGAGGCCATCGGTGTGGTAGAGAATCTATTGCTGGCTCTAGGAGACAATATAGGAGAGTCCTGGAGGTGGGTGTGTTATTGATGAAGTGGCGCCTACAGGCCGCCTATAATATAGTGGTCTCCGCCCAAAGACTGCGCTCCTTCCGGATGATGTGGGACACCTGCATTAGGCTGCATAGTTCGATGCATCGAAATTCATGAGTTGATTATATAAAATTCTTTTTTACAGTAATTATTACACTACAAATAATTTGTGTAAGACCCAATCTCGGCCTACGCCCTAATTTGGACACGAACGGTATCGGAGTGGATTTAGCCAGATTTGATTTGGGTACTGGATCCGATCATGGTCCTCAGGTTATATTGGCGTAAAAGATGCACCAAGTATAGAGTGATTGATACAGGGTTGGGATTGGAAAATGCACCTTCTATTCATTTATCCATCATGGGCAAAAGAACCCTGACGGACTTGATGCAGAGCGCTTAGTACAATGTATTAAATCTGCGCTCGCAATTTCCATTCGTTTCACTATTGCTATTATGGCTACCCCGCAACAAGTTGAACTTCCAGCACAGAACTCAGGCGATGATACCACCACTCCGAAGGAAACTACTTATAGTGACCCTTCTGGACCCATCTTCTCTATGTATAACAGACATGCAATAAAGTCTGACGACGAAAATATGGAGAATTGGACTGGAGTATAGAGATTATGGACGCGGCGGGAATAAAGTAGAGTGAATAAGTGAGTTTAAGATAATATAATCGTGTGCGCAGTGCGTCTGTCTGTACAACGGACAACGCCTCTCAGTGTCTGCGCACAATCAGCAGATACTATTTATTCACCTGTACAACGGACAACGCCTCTGGGGCAAGTAAGTACAGGCTTACTGGTACAACAAACTAACGAAAACTCACCTCAGTGTCTGCGCACAATCAGCAGATACTGAGGGACTACAGTACGAATAGGTAGGTTAAATACTACTAACTTAACTACAAACGGAGACGAGATTGAAACTCTGTAAGTACGATCGGACAGTAGCGCGGGTTTGCACATTACCCGGTAGGAAACGAGACGAGAAATACAGTACAGTAGAACGTATACTTGAGATGATCAGCCTGGAACGAATCCCTGAGACGTCACCTTGCTTATCCTTACTCCAACACTCCCCCTCAAACTGCGCGAAGTCTGAGGCATTCTGCAAAATGCTTGACCTTCGGCGAGGGAAGCGCCTTCGTGAGCACGTCCGCGACCATGTCAGCGGTCAGGCAATAAACAAGGCGCAGTGCGCCGTTCTCCACCACCCAGCGAATGAAGTGATAACGTACATCGATATGCTTGGTGCGAGGATGGAACTGATGATCACGCGTGAGCGCAATGGCGGATTGATTGTCGGAGAACAGGGTGGTCGCGTCAGTAACGGGCTCGAAGACCTCAGCGAGCAGATTTCGGAGCCACAAAGCCTCCTTCATGCCGTGCGTCGCTGCGACGTACTCGCTCTCGGTGGTCGAAAGCGAGACGATCTCCTGCTTCTTCGAAGACCACGAAACGGCTCCTCCGTCGATGAGGAACGCATAGCCGGTGATCGCGCGACGGTCCTCTGACATGCTACCGTCCGCGTCGGCGTATCCGACCAGCGTCCTGCGCGCCTCGCCATAGGTAAGCCACAGGTCGCGCATGCCCGCGAGATAACGAAAGACACGCTTCACAGCGTTCCAATGCGCCATCCCGGGGTTTGCGGAGAACCTGGCCACCGTAGCGACCGCAAACGCGATGTCAGGGCGTGTGGCGAGCGCGGCCCAATTGAGCGCGCCGACAGCCTCGCGGTAGGGCACGTCGCGCATGACCGCGAACTCGGCCACATCCGCCGGGGCTTGCTCCAGAGTGAGCCTGACCTGAGTGTCGAAGGGGGTAGAAACTGGCTTCGCGTCGTCGAAGCCATACCGACACAGGATCGAATCGACATATGAACGCTGGGATAGGTGCACAGTACCGCCCGCACGGTCGCGCTTGATCTCAATGCCGAGCATCCAGTGCAGCTCACCGAGGTCTGTAACCTCGACGTGCTTCCGGAGGCCGGCCTTGAGGGCGTCCACAGCCGCGACGCTGTTTGCAGCAATTGTACAGTCGTCCACATGCACGGCGATGACGATGAAGACTTTCGGGGTCTTGCTATGCTTGTAGAAGACAGCTTGGTCGACCTTGCATTGCTGGAAGCCGAGGGTGGCGAGGATGCTTGTAAACTTCTGGTACCACCTCCTCCCAGCCTGCTTGAGCCCGTACAATGACTTGCGAAGCCACAAGACACGCCCAGAGGCGTCCTCGCGATAGCCGGGGGGGTGTCGCATGTACAGTACCTCATCGCCCAGAAGCTCTCCATTAAGGTACGCACCCTTTATGTCTACCTGGTGCAACTCCAGCCCAAGACGATTGGCCATGGCTATGACCACGCGCGACGACGCAAGCTTCGCAACAGGGGCATAGGTGTTGAAGTAATCGACCCCCTCCACCTGGCTGAAACCTTGCGCGACCAGCCTCGCCTTGTACCGGACGACCTTTCCAGAGGCGTCTTTCTTGGCCTTGAACACCCATTTGGACCCGATGACGTTGGCCCCAGGCGGTGCGTGCTCAAGCGTCCAAGTGCCTGCGGCGTGCAAGGTCGCGAGCTCTTCACGGATAGCTTGCTCCCACAGGGGCCAGTCAGGCCTGCGCTTCGCCTCAGCCAAATTGCGTGGCTCGATCGCTTCTGAGTCAGCAATTTCGGTGGCCAAGGCCACCTCAAGGCCTGCCCACGACTCGCGAAGCGTGGGTAAACCTGCCTCGACTGACCACGCCCCTGCCGCCATGTCAACTGCCTCGACTTCATCTCCCTCACCAAAACTCCTGGGGACGGTAATCCCCCTGGGTATGACGGGGTCTGAACGACGCGTGGAAGCAACTCCGACACCAGCTTGAAGCTCCTGGACCTTGCAGGACGGCTTGCGAACGCGAGTGGAACGTGTGGGCTGCGGCTCAGGCAGCATCGCTTCGACTTCATTCAGAGACAACAACGACGACAAGGAAGATGGTGGGGAAGGAGGCGCGGGTACAGGGACAGGTTGGGAAGGTGGTGCAGGTGGTGCAGATGACGATGACGATGGCGCGGGCAGCGGCAACGGCGCGGTGTGCGGCTCGCTCGAAATTTGAGGGGTGGGTACATCCATCTTCTCCCCCTCGAGCCACTCAGCCGCAGCGAAGTAGACGTTGCGCTCGACGCCAACGACCTTGTTCAGCGACCAATACACACGGTGGCCGCGCGATTTGGTGTCGAAGCCGATCCACTTACCCTCACGCGCGCGCAGGTCCAGCTTGGATCCGTCCGGGTCGTGCACCCACACTGGCTCGCCGAACCGCTTCAGCCCGGACAGGTTAGGAGGCGTCCCATACAAGGCCTGCCAAGGCGTCTTGCCTCCGAGGGCCCGCGTCGACGTACGGTTTTTGAGCCATGTCGAGTGCCGGAGAGCCTCCCCCCACATGCTCTGGGGAAGACCGGCCATATGCAAGAGAGCCCGCACCTTCTCGACCAGCGTCCTGTTGAGACGCTCTGCTATGCTGTTTAACTGCGGCGTGTCGTGGACGGTGAGTCGCCGAGCAGTGCCGGCGTCCGCGAGGTGTTTGCTGAACTCCTCGCTCAGGTACTCACCACCACGGTCAGAGCGTAAGACCTTTATCGCTCCGCAGTGGTTCTGCGTCTTCGTCCACGCCTCAAACTGGCAATAAGTCGAGAAGACGTCGCTCTTGGCAACAAGGAGGTAAGTACAGGTATAGCGCGTGGCGTCGTCCGTGAAGGTGACGAAGTAGCGTCGCCCGTGCCGCGTTGACACTGGGGCGGGTCCCCACACGTCGGAGTGGATTTCATCGCTGAACCTCCGAGCCTGGTCACTAACTCGAAGCTTCGGAACTGGCTTACGAGTGGCGCGCGCGAAGATGCATGCCTCACAGTGCTCCTCGCGCGAGTTCGGGTCGAGGGCGATGCCGGTCACGAGGCCGTCCTCCACGAGCTTGCGTGCGCTGGTCGGTGCGATGTGTCCCATGCGCCGGTGGAGTTCCATTACGCTGACAACTTCGACAGCATAGCCACCCTCCCCCTCATGCGACACGCGGTACAGACCGCGCACAGACCGCGCAATGTGCGCGAGCGACTCGCCGGCGCGCGACTGAATTTCGAGATGGCCACCGCCAATGGCGATGCGGTAGCCCAGGCCGTCGAGTGCCCCAAGTGACACCAGGGTGTAGCCCACCGAAGGCGCGTGCAGGACGTTCTCAAGGGAAAGCTCGGAGTGCGCGCTGCCATTCGGTGCGTGGATGGTCATACTTCCTGTGCCCACAGCCGGAAATTGCTGACCGTTGGCCGCATTGAGAAAGAGCGGCGGGTCGAGCGCACGGTAAGTGCGGAAGTCTTCGCGGTAAGGGGAAATATGGCGCGTAGCGCCTGAGTCGTACAGCTCGATTCTGGTGGGTCGTACCTCCTCCACTTGCGTGAGCGCAGCCGCTGCGAGCCCGCCGGACGACACGGCGCTCGTTCTTGCATCTTCACGCTTCTGGACGGGGGAAACTTCAACGCCTGACTTGAGCACATCTCCGGCAAACACGGCCGACCAACACCCGTCAGGCTTGACAGTGTGCCACCCTTCAGGGTCGTCCTCAGGCGCGGCTGCGACATTAGCCGACCCGACTGGCTTGTTCTCGGTTCGATTGCTGGAGCTTGAGTACGCCAGCGGCTGGTTCTGCTGTTGCCCCGACGACTGAGACTGGCTCTGGCTCTGGTTCTGGTTCGAGTTTGACTGGTTTTCTTTCTTGGGGGAACGGCACTCTCGTGCCCAGTGGCCCAACTTCCCACAGTTGTGGCACTTCCCCTTGCGACGTTTCTTGCCGCCGTCCGCCTGGGTTGCCACCAAGGCTTCGTCCTGGGACTGGGGTTGCTTTCCCTTCCCAGACGAACCTCCTTCACGCTTGCGACGAGCTGACAGACGATCGGCCTCCTCAGAGATGTGGTCGATAAGTATGTCGGGGTCGATGGAAGTGGAAGGTTGCAGCACGCGTGCGGCGGTGAGTAGTCCCGAGGCAAACTTCGACATTTCCTTGGGAAGGGCTTTGATGATGGCTGACCTGTACTCCTTCTCCGTCATAGTGACTCCAACAGCCGCGAGTTCCTCGCGCTTGACGCGCATCTGGCCAAGGAATGAGCGAACGTCCCCGCCGCGCGGGCAACGCATCTCGGAGAAAGCGGTAAGCATATCGGCTTCCGCATATTGACTCTTCACGCTGAACTCGGACTTAACCTTGTCCCAGCGTTCCTTAGCAGTGGTGAGCGATTTGAGGCGAACGGCGGTGGAATCAGGGAGACGTTGGGAGAGAAGGTATTTGGCGATGGTCTCGTCGTGCTTCCACATCGCCTCCTCCTTCACCTCATCGTCGGTAGGCTTGTTGGCGTCGGCAGGGACGGGGCACACGGACTTGCCATCGAAGTGACCCCACTTCTGGTTGGCCTCCATCGCTTCTTGAAAGCGCATGGCGAAGATGGCCCAATTGGACCCGTTGGTCTCGAGACGGGGAACAGATGTGGGAAGGGGGTCGGACATATTAACAGCAGGTAGGGCAGGGCCCATAACCTATAGAGATTATGGACGCGGCGGGAATAAAGTAGAGTGAATAAGTGAGTTTAAGATAATATAATCGTGTGCGCAGTGCGTCTGTCTGTACAACGGACAACGCCTCTCAGTGTCTGCGCACAATCAGCAGATACTATTTATTCACCTGTACAACGGACAACGCCTCTGGGGCGAGTAAGTACAGGCTTACTGGTACAACAAACTAACGGAAAATCACCTCAGTGTCTGCGCACAATCAGCAGATACTGAGGGACTACAGTACGAATAGGTAGGTTAAATACTACTAACTTAACTACGAACGGAGACGAGATTGAAACTCTGTAAGTACGATCGGACAGTAGTGCGGGTTTGCACATTACCCGGTAGGAAACGAGACGAGAAATACAGTACAGTAGAACGTATACTTGAGATGATCAGCCCGGAACGAATCCCTGAGACGTCACCTCGCTTATCCTTACTCCAACATGGAGGTGCAGATGACATCCTCGTATTTGTAAGTTTCTGCGCCGCCATAACCACGACGACTGTTGTACGATTACAAGCCCTGACACCTTCCAGACAGGCGTTTTCTCTTCTACGGTGGCTACTTTTATCTCCATGAGCTACCCGAAATTGCAGCAAGATCCCAACGCCACAACCCAGTCCCTCGTCGTACAGTCCCTCGTCGTACAGATACTATCCCAACAACTTTCCACTACGAATGGTACTATTCATGCTGCGAGTCTGTCCACTCAAAGTTCCTCCCCCACCGGCGCTCGGGAGGTATTTGTCAACTCGGTCTGGTTCCTCAGCCTCACGCTCAGCCTCACATGCGCGCTCATTGCTACACTCTTGCAACAATGGACCCGCAGATACCGCCAGATAACTCAACAAAATTACCCACCTCATGTCCGTGCCCATATCCGAGAGTACTTTTACCAAGGCGCGTGCAAGTTCAACATCTTCGCGCTCGCCGAGGCGCTACCTTTCCTTATTCTCGTTTCCGTGCTCCTATTTTTCGCCGGACTCGTCGTCTTTGCCTTCCTCGGCAATCCCATCGTCGCATATATCACCTTCGCAATCGTTGGATTCTGCTTCCTCTCGTATATTGCCTTCACTCTGATGTCGTTCATCTCCAATGACTGTCCCTATCACACGCCCTTCACGTCACTCCTTTGGCACGCCACTCACAGAATCCCACATTCCTCCTTTGTAGTCATCTATCGTATTGCAAAGCAATTGCACGACCGTTGGGGTACAGTTAGCGAGAGTACGCTCAAGTCGTTCAGTGACAGGCTGGAGAACAAGGCCAAGTTGTTTTCGGAAGGCATGATAGCCAATCTCCAGGACTCGGCTAAACGGGTTTCGATGGAAATATACAAAAATACGCTGGTCCGGACACTTAACTGGCTCAGCGAGGACCGCGAGTTGGAGGAATTTGTCACCGGGATCCCCGGTCTGTGCAAGTCCGAGACCCTCACCCACGATGTCAGCGACACACAGGGCACCATTTACGACGTTCTCGCGGCCTTTGGTGAAAGGTTGGGCTACGGGGCGATCCGGCAAAGTCTTGCCGGTCAGGTGACAGTGGTCCGAGGGGCCGGTTCAGTCGGCAAAGGCGAGAAACGCGAAGTCGAGCGAGGGTAGAGGCAGAGCGCGAGGATGAACAAGGCGAGCTTTGAGCTTCGCTTTGGAGAGGAATTCTTAGAGGCACACAAGAGATGGATGGGAAAGAAACTGGATAGATGATTCGAGTACAATAGAGTCGCTTAAATACAAGTTTTCTACATTATTATAGTAACAGTCGCAAAGAAATAAACAGGAGTGGATGAGAGAATTTAGAGTGAGTACAATGAAAGAGTACTTGAAACAGGGGACTCCGAGACAAAAGCGAGGTAGGGCGATGTCGAAATGGTGGTGGAAAGGGGTACGCGAGCCCCTGTAGCGGATGAACGAATATGACGCGCCTGCAGTAAGAGAGGGGTCCGGAATAAAGATATGGATAAATAATAAAATGGATACGGGCAATAAGAAGTTCCGCCGATGCTCCTGAGTGGCCGCGAGCGTGCGCGGCGACGATGCTTGAGTTCCGCCGTAGCGGTCGGGTCGGCCGGGTCGAGCGTGCCGAAATGCAACACTCCCCCTCACGCTCGACACATCCCAAGGTTCTGCAAGTGCAACGCGACCTTGTGCTTGGGGAGTGCCTTCGTGAGGATGTCCGCGGTCATGTCGTCGGTAGGGCAATACTTGAGCTTGATGACCTTGTCGGTGATAGTTTGACGGATGAAATGGAATCGTATGTCAATGTGTTTCGTTCTTGCATGATAATTGTCTTCGGTAGCGAGATGGAGTGCGGCCTGGTTGTCGCAGTAAAGGGTAGTGGGGCTGGATGAGGAGCCGAAAAGGGGCTTGATGAGTCTTCGAAGCCAGATACATTCTTTCGCCGCGTGAGTCGCGGCGACATATTCAGCCTCGGCGGTGGATAGAGTGATGATTTCTTGCTTCCGCGAGGTCCAGGAAATTGCTCCGCCGTCGATGAGGAAGGTGAAGCCTGAGATGGCATGGCGGTGTTCTTGAGATGCGCCGTCGGCGTCTGTAAATCCGACAAGCTCATGGTGCTCGTTTCCGTATGTGAGCGCGTAAGTCTTAGTGCCGGCGAGGTAACGGAAGACGCGTTTGACGGCTTCCCAATGTACCTCGCCCGGGTTTTCGAGGAATTGCGAGAGGGTGGAGATGGCGAATGCGATGTCGGGACGGGTGGCGACGGCAGCGTACATGAGGCTGCCCACAGCCTCACGGTAAGGGATCTTCTTCATGTGAGCCGCTTCGGTGGCGTTTGAGGGAGCATCCGATTTGCTGAAAGATGCTCCGGGTACGATAGGGGAAGCGACTGGTTTTGCGTCGCTGAGGGAGAAGCGGGAGAGGATAGTGTCGGTAAAGGTTGTCTGTGATAGGGAGATGGTGCGCGCGTCGCGGTCGCGCGTGATCTTGATGCCGAGGAGCCAGTGAATAGGGCCTAGGTCGGTCAAGGAATAGTGGGAGTCAAGCTTTCGCTTGTACTCGGAGATGAGGTCTGTAGAACTCCCTGTGATCATGCAATCGTCAACATGGATTGCGAGTATGGTAATATGCTCGCCGCTGCGAGCCGAGAAGACTCCGGGGTCCGCGTCGTTCACGCGGAAGCCCAGGTCGGTGAGAGCGCGACACATAGTGTCGTACCACTTGCGTCCGGCTTGCTTGAGGCCGTAAAGGGATTTGAGGAGGTGCTTGACGGACTCCCCCTGAGTATCATAGCCGGGGGGTGGTTGCATGTAAATATCTTCATCGTCGTTGAGTTCTCCGTTGAGGTAAGCTCCGTTGAAGTCGAAGGTGTCGATATCCCAGTCGTTGCGGGCGGCGAGGGCGAGAATAACGCGGAAGCTTGCGAGCCTCGCGACCGGGGAGAACGTGTCGAAGTAATCGACTCCGTACTTTTGAGTGAAGCCGCGCGCGACGAGGCGCGCCTTGTACTTCTCGATGGTGCCGTCGGACTTCCTTTTGATGCGGAAAACCCACTTGCTGCCGACGACGTTCTTGTTGGCGGGTCTCGGGACTGTGGTCCAAGTCCCGGCTTCTTCAAGCGTTGCAATTTCGCGATCCATCGCTTCCTGCCATTTCGGCCAGTCTGAGCGAGATCGCGCTTCCTTGAGTGACTTCGGATCGTCTTGAGACTCGTTAAGTGCGGCTTCCAGGAGTTCCTCGCTGTGCGCGAGGTAGGCGAATTCTGGAAGATTGTTGTCAGCCGCATACGCGCTCGAGGCGCTATGTCCGGGCCAGTCCGGATAGTGATACTCTTGCGCGGCTGAGGTTGAATGATCTTCCTCCGGTCCTGGTCCGGAGGTTCCTTCTCGTGTGAAGAGTCCTGCCAACTTGAAGGTGGGCTTCGGAACGCGCGTTGACTTGCGCGTTGGTTCTTGAGGTTCCTTGCCCTTCCCTTTTGTCGGAGGCGGCGGCGGTTCTTGCGGCCGCGGAGCTCTTGTAGGTGTCCGTAGTTCTTCTTGTCCTTGAGTGGGAGAAGGGGTGAGAGGTGGGAGCGAGGATTCCCGGGACGGCGGCATCGCTCCCGGGACTTGTTGCGTCGCTCCCCTGCTGATTTCTGTGTGTACTGGTGTGGGTGCGAATATGGTTGGAGGCGCTGAGGGCGCTGTGGGAGGTGCTGGAGGTGCCGGTCCTGCAGGTGGTGCTTGAGCGGGTGGTGCGATGATAACGCGTCGAGGACCGGTGTACACGGTGATGGTGGGGGAAGTGAATTTGACATTTCGTTCGACAGAAATTGAGTTCTTGTTTGGCCAGTAAACGCGGTGGGCATGCGTGCTGTCCGCATCGTATCCAACCCAGCGCGCTTCGAGTCCGCGCGCATCCAATTTGGAGCCGGTGCCAGAGTGAACCCAGACGAGCTGTCCCCATTCAGGGACGCCAGAAAGATTGGGTTTGTCGCCGTAGAGTTTCTCATAAGGGGTGATGTTGTTGCCTAGGGCTCGAGTGGAAGTGCGGTTCTTGAGCCAGACCGCAAACTGGAGAGCTTCAGCCCAGAGCATCTTGGGCAAGCCTGAGTGGTGGAGAATGGCCCGCACACGTTCGAGGAGCCTGCGGTTAAGGGATTCCGCTACTCCGTTGTGCTGCGGGGTGTCGTGCGTGGTGAGGCGACGCTCGGTTCCCTCCTGCTGGAGGAACTGAGTAAATTCGTGGCCGGTGTACTCACCGCCGCGGTCCGAGCGTAGAGCCTTGATTTTGGTGCCGTGCTGAGTACGCGCCCAAGCTGTAAAGGCGCGATAGGCCGCGAGAGTCTGGTCCTTGGTCCGAAGAATGTCAACGCGAGTAAAGCGAGTCGCGTCGTCAGTGAAAGTGACGTAGTATCGGCGACCTCCCAAGCTAGTAACTGGAGAGGGTCCCCAGAGATCGGAGTGAACTTCAGCTCCGAAGAATTTGGCCGGAGGAGCTTCGCGCTCGCTCCGGATAGCCTTGCGAGTTAACTTGGCATACTCGCATGAGTCACAGATTATGGGGAATCCTTCGTCGATGAGTTGGACGCCTTGGATGGCGTGGTTACGCATGAGGCTGCGGATGGCGTCGGCCGAGATGTGGCCGAGGCGTCGGTGGAGAGTGAAGATGTCGGCGTGCTCGATCAGCTCGCCTGCGCTTGAAGCCGTGTAGGAGTGTTCGACCTTGAACAGGCCGTTAGAGCTGGCCGGGATGTTCCCGATGACTTTGCCAGACTTGTTCTTGATCTTGCAGGACTTGTCTTCGAAGGTGACTGTGTTGCCTGCACTAGCGATGCGTCCAATCGAGACGATAGTGAGCGCCATTTCGGGCGCGTGGAGGGTGTCGCGGAGGAGGACTGGGGTGGTGGCGTTCCCGTTCGGAACGTCGATCTGGAGATCCCCAGTACCTATAGCATAGAAGATCCGCTTGTTAGCAGCTGTGATAGCGCGAGGGGGGATGGAGCGATAATTGAGGAATCGCTTTCGGAAGGGGGACATATGGCGAGATGCTCCCGAGTCGAAGAGTTCGATCTCGATCTCGGGCTGGTGATGGAGTGTTGCCGCGCTGTAAGCGGTCTGTGGAGTGGAAGGGGTAGGGGAGTCGTCCTCGATCTCCTCGATCGCGGCCCACGCTTCGATATCTGCGTTGGCCGAGTTCGCGTTGTCGGAATTATTGTTCCTGTCGTTGTTCCTGTCGTTGTTCCTGTCGTTCCTGTGGTTTCTGTTCCGGTTATTCCGGTTGTTGTTATTGCCGTCATTGCGGTTCCTGGAATCACGATTATTGCTGCGATGGTTGCCTGAGTTATCGTTTCTTCTGGGCGGGCGTTGTCCTTCTTTACCGCCTCCTTCGGCCCAGCATTCGGACTTGAAGTGTCCGGTCTTGTGGCAGTTATGGCACTCGACGTTGCGTTTGTCGATTTTATGGCCATTTGCTGCAAAGGCCTCTTCCGGGCCGTTCTTGGAATTTCCTTTTTTGATGACGCATCGGTCGTATTCGTCGGTTACCAATCGGATTACCCGATCTGGCGTTACGTCTGTGCCTGCTGTGTCGGCTGCCGCATTAATGGCATTAATTGTAGACTCGTAAGATGGGGGGAGAGATCCTAGTATGACCGATGAGAATTCGTCATCGTCATAGTTCTTCCCCATGGACGCGAGTTGCTCTCGCAGGTCCAGGAGCTTGGTAAGATGGGCGCGTGCATCTTCATCGTCGCCCAGCTTCGTGCCTTGGAGTTTTTGGCCAAGATCGACAGTGATCATCTTTGATCGGGTTTGATAGATCGCTTTGACAGCGGTCCAGACTTCCATAGTCGTAGTCTTGCTCTTGATTCGGTTGAACACGTGATCGGGGACTGATGCCGCGATCAAATTCTTGGCGGCGGCTTCTTCCGTCGACCATCGCTGAGCTGGGGTTGCCGACCTGGCAGCGGTAAAAGCCGTGGGCATCGTCGAGTTCGTGAGATGTTCCGACCATTGGCGATTGTCGAAAGCCCAGATCATGCGATCTCTGTAGGTGACCCAGTTTGATCCATCGGTGGCCAGTTTGACAATATTGAGTCTCAAATCGTCGCTCATGATGATGAAGGGGATAAGCGGAGTTCGGGGTAATGAAAGGTACGCGCTGTATTATCTCGGGAATTTCGGGGTTTAATCTGCAGCAGCAGGGCCCATAACCTGGTGAAAGGTTGGGCTACGGGGCGATCCGGCAAAGTCTTGCCGGTCAGGTGACAGTGGTCCGAGGGGCCGGTTCAGTCGGCAAAGGCGAGAAACGCGAAGTCGAGCGAGGGTAGAGGCAGAGCGCGAGGATGAACAAGGCGAGCTTTGAGCTTCGCTTTGGAGAGGAATTCTTAGAGGCACACAAGAGATGGATGGGAAAGAAACTGGATAGATGATTCGAGTACAATAGAGTCGCTTAAATACAAGTTTTCTACATTATTATAGTAACAGTCGCAAAGAAATAAACAGGAGTGGATGAGAGAATTTAGAGCGAGTACAATGAAAGAGTACTTGAAACAGGGGACTCCGAGACAAAAGCGAGGTAGGGCGATGTCGAAATGGTGGTGGAAAGGGGTACGCGAGCCCCTGTAGCGGATGAACGAATATGACGCACCTGCAGTAAGAGAGGGGTCCGGAATAAAGATATGGATAAATAATAAAATGGATACGGGCAATAAGAAGTTCCGCCGATGCTCCTGAGTGGCCGCGAGCGTGCGCGGCGACGATGCTTGAGTTCCGCCGTAGCGGTCGGGTCGGCCGGGTCGAGCGTGCCGAAATGCAACAGCCTTACCTGGACCAACGGGCTTCAACGCGTCGCTCCCTTGGAGCATCATTCGACTAGCACAGCGAGCTTCCACAAGCGAGCTTCCAGAATCCGATCGGAAACGAACAACTCGGGCCTGCTTGAGGGCACTCTACTACATCCCTGGCGCGATTCACGACCTACTCGCAGCGTACGCTGCGGGGAAGCACTATTGCCTGGAGATCCTACCGCTTCTGAACTCGCCAGAGTCGCCGGAGGTCATTGAGGAGTTGTGGGACACACCCAATAATGACGCCGCGCTTTCTGTTCGTTGTGCCGCAGCGGTGGTCACCGCATTCATGATCACACCCTCACATCATGTGCTTGACTATTTCGTAGGTCCCGATGTCCGTTTCATATGGGATGACAAGACCGGCAAGCAGTTCCTGGCTAATCGGCTCCGTGTTGGTGCCGACGCGGACGGGGACAGAGCTCCTGAATCCCACCTCCGCGACGAAAGCGCGTCGCTGCACAACATCATGCGCTTCCTCGCGGACATCAAGGACTCACTACGGGAGATGAACACGCAGTGGTGGACGTCTGACAATGTGGACATGATCCGCGAGGAGCGCTTGGGGCTCTATAATACGCGTCATACAAAAGAGTACCGCAACGGCAGTGGCACATATGACCGGCAAGGCAAACTGGGGTCACCCGCGTTCGTGCCTGCCGCACAGCAGGACCTCATCACACTCACTCTCGAGATACTGGCGCGAAATCCCGTCGCGAATGCTGAGGCGTCGCAACGCGATGCATTCCGTGATGCGTGGGCGAAGTTCATGCAAGCGACGCTTACAGAGGCGCTGGGACAGGCGGGAGAACTGGCGCTGGGACAGGCGCGAGAGCGGGCACGGGCACAGATGCGGGCGCCGTCAGACTCAATGCTCTGGACTCTGGCTCGGTTACGGGTGCATGCTGCGGGGAGTTTCGGGGCGGTCAAACACGCGCTGGAACCTGTCCTGAAGAGCCTTGGGCCGACAGTCGATATTCCCACGCACGGTGATACATCCGGTGTGCTTATGGCCCATTAGAATGGATTAATACGGTGAGACCGAGTGCTTTTTATTTATTTCTTGAATCCATTTATATCTTGGCTTGCAGGCCGTAGACGCAGACCGGTCGCAGCGTGAATAGGCTGCGTGAAAGCGAGTGTTATTCGAGCGCGCGCGAAGACAGGTTCGAAAAATGTGATTACATTTTTGTGGCTCGTTTTTCTAGCATTTTGTACTAGTACTGCAATACAAGTATGCTACGTTACAACAAAATCTATAGTGATAGGCCCTTTGCCTACTAATTGTCGACTCTGTCGACGAGAACCTCGCTTGATTTTTGAAGCGGAAGTCGGAAGTTCGGTGGCACGTATTACTATATTCCCTGGCGTTGTTGATCGGCAGTGCCCATGTTGGGGAGAGCGTGGGAGTTTTTTTTTGTGAATCCATTTTTGTGCGCCTGAGGGTAGAGTACCCTATGTAGCACTACACTCACTTTCAACATACTCCGCGCCCATATCTATAGCGTGAGAGTATAGCACAGATCGCTGCTGAAGGACTTTATAATAAACACGGCAGGTATCCGGGGAAACAACAAGTGTGATTATATGCTGTAGCAAAGAACAACTAACGGATAAATTAAAGAGAACAGACATCACTACTGCGACATGTACAGAGGGATGGGGTATCAAGTAGTAATCTCTCACGACGAATGTCCGCCTCCAACAGCAGCAAGCACCCTGAACACCTCCGCCTGTCGCTCTTTGAACTGTGGCAGCCGCGTCATGCTCAGCGCGAGCGCATTGACCCGATTAGCAAACGCGACCGCGCGGCCCTCCGCGCTCCACCGCCCACCTGCATCCCTATCCTCCCCTTCCCGCACATCGTACCCCACCCCACACTCCAGCAACAGCCGCGCGCGTTCGAGCCGCGGCACTGGCACCGTGAGTCCCTCCTGCGCGAACGCGATCGCAGCCATCGTGTCCTCTTCCTCGAGGCGCACGGCCTCCAAGCCGATTGTAACGAATTCCCGCATCAGCGAGCGCAGCGGCGCGGGGCACTCCGCGATCGTCAGCCGCGTCCCGCGTACCAGCCACACTGCACCCCCATCGCCATCTGCGCCTGACGTGGAGCCGTCCGCGGCCACGGAGCGTGCCGCGACGTCGAGGATGGCGAGTGCGACGGTGCCATAATACGCGCGTGGTGGGTCGCGGGTCAGCTGCGCGTGCAGGCGCGGGGTGCTCGCGAGAACGTCTCCCAGCGCCGCGTAGAGCGTCTCGCGGATTAGTTGATCGCGGGGCTCGTCGGGCCCGTGATCGTCGGACTCCTCCTGGCATCCGCAATCGACGCCCCCGATGTAGACGAGGGGAAGCACGGTGGAAGTTGGAGTGGTGTCGGTGACGGAGTAGTGGGTGACATAGGCGAGCGTTGCGGTTTTTCCAGGGGCATTGGAGACAGTGTAGTCGGGGAAGGGGTGTACAGCGGTGGGGGCACGAATCAGAGTAGTCTTATACACCGCCCTTGTTTCTTGACCAGGACCAGAGGAAGCACGAACTTAAGTATAGTTGGCAAGTCATCAGGATAACGCCTGGTGTTTAGGTCATTCGTCGCAGACCACCCAATGAGGGTGGAGATACTCTCTACCTTTACCTCACCGATGTAGTCGTTGAATGTGAACTTATCCCGGTCAAAAACGGTGAGTCGTAAAGGAGCGATAGGTCACTCTCGCGCACAGGGAAGTCCAGCTGCTGATACCAGACAGGGTTTCGCGAGTGCTGGATGACGCGCGTAGTGCCGACGACCTTGTTTCCAGTTGACACTTTCACGAAAGGATCCACATCCCAGCCCGTATGGGTCACTTACGATCTGGTCAGCGGCGATGTGGTGTCGAAGGACAAACAACCCACCGTTAGGCCATTTCGGAAGGTCCTTTGCGCCATAGATCCGAAGCAAGACGATTCCTACGTATTCTTTGTCTGAATGTGGGAGGGCCCGAACAAGGTCAATCAATGGTTTGTAGATTCTCTCAGAGTTGGCCAGACTCATCGAATTGAGGGGGTAGACAAGGCCGACTTTGATGGTCATAGTCCCACGCACGGTTGTGGTTGGGTGCGAGGAGTCAAGGACAACAGATACGGGCTGAGGGGGATTAAACACCCTACTCTGAAAAAAAAAAAACTTCACGTACCTCATTGTCGGGACCATCACAGGCAAACGTAGTCCATTGGACCGTGGTCTATTGGCAGCAAATATTTGCCCAGATAGTTGTTTCTGATTATATTCTTGTCCCAGACGACAAACTCAAGTGTTCCAAGCTTGAGCACAAGCGACGTGTGAACTGGGAAGTCGAACGTCGCGTGATTCGCTTCATAAATGGGATTGAGGTTGCGTTTGTACACTGGCGTTTTGAATCGTTTTCCCCAAAAAGAGACGGTCACGAAGCTACACAAGCGGGAGGAGCAGGAAGGAGGGGAAGGTCAGCCAAGTAACACCCGTAATAGAAACAACATACGGATCGCTATAGCCATTGCAGCCTTTGGCTTCCAGGTTCTGGCAAGAGACGACCTGCACGCGGAGGATGACGACTGGGCGGGGGCCGTTGGGATAGGGGAAAGAGTCTCTGTTGCTCCCTCGACCCAAGATGAGAGCGTGAAGTTGCGTGGTACAACTAGGCTTGGGGGCTGTGTTTGAAGAGGCCATCGGGGTGTGATAGAGGATCTATTGTTGGCTCTAAGAGATAAAATAGGAGGGTCCTGGAGGTGGGTGTTGGGGGGTGTTATTGATGAAATGGTCACATGCTGCGTTGTGTGGCGGATACTAGCAAAAATCTGCATACAGACAGGGTTGCTCGTGTTCCTCCCGGGTGATGGGACTCGGCTGTAAAGTGGCGATTGGTGGAATTGCTTCAAGGGCGTAGGCTGAGATTGAATCGAATCTCACACAAATTATTTGACTGATCTTGCGCTCCCCAAATTTGATTTGACAGGTCGATGATTATAATCCCCGTATCTAAATCGGGGGTTGCATCTGCCCTTCATTTACCGATCACGGGCAATAGAATAGAAGCATAGCCCTCAATGTGACAGACGATGCAGAGCGCTTGATTCAAAATGTGTTTATATAAATCCGCCGTTGCAATTTCCCAAAGCCGCTTGCATGTTTCCACTTGGAACCGAATTCATAACATTGTCATTATGGACGCCCCGCGACAATCAAGTTACCCTGATCCTTTTGGACCCATCCTATCTTTGTATACCTCCCGTGCACGACATCTTGACGATGAAACTGTGGACCATTGGAAGGGGGGTGCAGATAGTGTCCTCGTTTTTGTATGCTTCCACGCCGCCTCAACCATGATGACTATCATATACTTACAACCCCTCACGCTTTCCAGACTGGTGTTTTCTCTTCTACAGTGGCTACTTTTATCGCCATGAGCTACCCGAACTTGCAACGAGATCCCAACGTCACCACCCAGTCCCTCCTTGCACAGATATCCCAACAACTTTCTAGCGCCACTACCAACGGTACCAGCCCCACCCCGAGTCCACCCATTCAAAGTTCCTTCTCCCCCTCTGCTCCGGTGGTATTTATCAACTCCGTCTGGTTCCTCAGCCTCGTGCTCGGTCTCTCGTGCACTCTCATTGCTTCACTTATGCAACAATGGGCCCGCAGATACCGCCAGATAATTCAACGAAATCACGCACCTCATGACCGCGCCCGTATTCAAGAGTACTTTTCCGGAGCCGCGCGCAAGTTCCGCATCTTCGAGATCGTCGACGCATTGACTTTTCTTCTTGCCGTGTCCGTGTTCCTGTTCTTCGCCGGACTGGTCGTCTTTGCCTTCCTTGCCAACCGTATTGTCGCCTATACCATCCTCGCAACCGTCGGATTCTGCACCCTCTCGTATATTGCCCTCACTCTAATGCCGTTCATTTTTCATGACTTTCCCTATTACACGCCCTTCACGCCAGTCCTTTGGTTCTTCGCTCAAATAATCACATTCCCCTTCTATTCGGTCCTTTATCGTGTTGCAACGCAATCTCACGACCATTGGGGTACATTTAGCGAGAGCGCGGTCAGTTCATTCCGTCGCTGGTACGACAACAAAGCCGAGTCCTTGTCGGAAGGCATGTTATACAAGCTGGAGAACTCGGCCAAACGCTTTTCAATGGACTTATACAAACAAATTCTCGTCTCCACGCTCAGCCGGCTCGGCGAGGACCGCGAGTTGGAGGAATTTGTCGATGGGATCCCTGGTCTGCGCATGTCCGAGATCCTCACGCGCGACGATGGTGACACACAGGGCACCACTTACGACGTTCTCGCGACCTTACCTGGACCAACTGGTTTCGACCCGTCGCTCCCTTGGAGCATCATTCAACTAGCACGGCGAGCTTTCACAAGCAAGCTTTCAGAATCCGCTCGGAAACAAAGAACTCGGGCCTGCTTGAGGGCACTCTACTACATCCCTGGCGCGATTCACGACCTACTCGCAACGTACGCTGCGGGGAAGCACTATTGCCTGGAGATCCTACCACTTCTGAACTCGCCAGAGTCGCTGGAGGTCATTGACGAGTTGTGGGACACACCCAATTATGACGCCGCGCTTTCTGTTCGTTGTGCCGCAGCGGTGGTCACCGCATTCATGATCACACCCCCGCGTCGTACGCTTGACTATTTCGCAAATCCCGATGTCCGTTTCATCTGGGATGACAAGACCGGCAAGCAGTTCCTGGCTAAGCGGCTCCGTATTGGCGCCGACGACGCGGACGGCGACGGAATTTCTGAATCCTACCTCCGCGACGACAGCGCGTCGCTGCACAACATCGCGCGCTTCCTCACGGACATCAAGGACTCACTACGGGACATGAACACGCAGTGGTGGACGTCCGACAATGTGGACAAGATCCGCGAGCAGCGCTTGGGGCTCTATAATACGCGTCATACAAAAAAGTACCACGAAGGCACCGGGACGTTTGACCGGCAAGGCGAAGTGGAGTCACCCGCATTCGTGCCTGCCGCACAGCAGGACCTCATCACACTCACTCTCGAGATACTGGCGCGGGGTCCCGTCGCGAATGCTGAGGCGTCGCAGCGCGATGCATTCCGTGATGCGTGGGCGAAGTTCATGCAAGCGACGCTTACGGAGGCGCTGGAACAGGCGGGAGAACTGACGCTGGGACAGGCGCGAGAGCGGGCACGGGCACAGATGCGGGCGCCGCAAGACTCAGTGCTCTGGGCTCTGGCTAGGTTACGGGTGCATGCTACGGGGAGTTTCGGGGCGGTCAAACACGCGCTGGAACCTGTCCTGAAGAGCCTTGGGCCGACAGTCGATATTCCCACGCACGGTGATACATCTGGTGTGCTTATGGCCCGTTAGAATGGATTAATACGGTGAGAATGAGTGCTTTTATTTCTTTCTTTAATCCATTTATATCTTGGCTTGCAGGCCGTAGACGCAGACCGGTCGCAGCGTGAATAGGCTGCGTGAAAGCGAGTGTTATTCGAGCGCGCGCGAAGACAGGTTCGAAAAATGCGATTACATTTTTGTGGCTCGTTTTTTCTAGCATTTTGTACTAGTACTGCAATACAAGTATGCTACGTTACAACAAAATCTATAGTGATAGGCCCTTTGCCTGCTAGTTGTCGACTCTGTCGACGAGAACTTCGCTTGATTTTTGAAGCGGAAGTTGGAAGTTCGGTGGCACGTATTACTATATTCCCTGGCGTTGTTGATCGGCAGTGCCCATGTTGGGGACCCAGCCCTAAGCGCCAGGGCAAAAGCAGAGAGTGCGTGAGTGTATCGACTGTAGCACAGAACGCTGCTGAAGGACTTTACAGTAACAGTAAACGTCGGCAGGCATACGGGGAAACAACAAGTGTGATTATATGCTGTAGCAAAGAACAACTAACGGATAAATTAAAGAGAACAGACATCACTGCTGCGACAGGTACAGAAGGATGGGGTATCAAGTAGTAATCTCTCACTGCGAATGTCCACCTCCAACAGCAGCAAGCACCCTGAACACCTCCGCCTGTTTCTCCTTAAACTGTGGCAGCCGCATCATGCCCAGAGCGAGCGCATTGACCCGATTAGCAAACGCGACCGCGCGGCCCTCCGCGCTCCGCCGCCCACCTGCGTCCCTATCCTCCCCCTCCCGCACATCATACCCCGCCCCACACTCCAGCAACAGCCGCGCGCGTTCGAGCCGCGGCACTGGCACCGTGCGTCCCTCCTGCGCGAACGCAATCGCAGCCACCGTGTCCTCTTCCTCGAGGCGCGCGGCCTCCACGCCGATTGTGACGAATTCACGCATCAGCGGGCGCAGCGGTGCGGGGCACTCCAAGACCGTCAGCCGCGTCCCGCGTACCAGCCACACTGCACCCCCATCGCCATCCGCGTCCGATGTGGAGCCGTCCACAGCCACGGAACGTGCCGCGACGTCGAGGATGGCGAGTGCGGCGGCGCCATAGTACGCGCGTGGTGGGTCGCGGGTCAGCTGCGCGTGTAGGCGCGGGGTGCTCGCGAGAACGTCTCCCAGCGCCGCGTAGAGCGTCTCGCGGATTAGCTCGATCGTGGGGCTCGTCGGGCCTGCGATCGTCGGACTCCTCCTGGCATCCGCAATTGACGCCCCCGATGTAGACAAGGGGGAGCGCGGTGGAAGTTGGGGTGGTGTCGGTGACGGAGTAGTGCGTGACATAGGTGAGCATTGCGGTTTTTCCAGGGGCATTGGGGACAGTGTAGTCGGGGAAGAGGTGTACAGCGGCGGGGGCACGAACGACGCTTTTGCGCGAAGCGAGCCCGCCGCGTCGGTGGGTCCCCGGCGTCAATGGTGGCTTGTAGGTCGCTCGCATAGCGGTCCTGGAACGAGCGGCGCAGGCTAATCTCGATTGCGATGGCGCGGAGGTCTGCCGTGGGGCGGGCGACGACAGGTGGGGGAGCGGACTTTTGGAGAGGCGCGAGCCCGCATATGACGCGCGCGAGGTCGTGCTGGCGCTCTGGCTCGAGGCCCTGGATCGCAGGCACGCACTCGAACCAGAGGCGCATGAAGGGCTCCGCAAACTTGTCAACCATGGACTATGTCGCTGCGTTATTGTAAGATTTTTTTTGTTTAGGGCTAGTCCCCCCGTGGTCGTGTTTTGGGGGTTAGCTGTGGTCTGTCTTTCAGCTTGGACATTCCATTGAACAACTGCGCAATTCTGCAGTCAGGCAACGATTTCAAGCTGCTCTCTTCCGGACAGTACTACATCACCCGCCCGAACGTAACGCTGCGCGGGCTCTATACGCTCAGCGAGAATCGATTCGAGGTGCAGATAAAGGATATGTGTGTACTAGTTGCCTCCCGTTCATCCAAGTTGATTGATTGCAATCTTGCATCGCGCGCAGATTTACACGCGACCAAGTTCCTGTGATCTTGAAGGTGTACCTCAAGTGTCAGCTCAAGGAACCAGTCAAGCTCGCAACGCACGAGTATGGGACGCCCTACGATGTGCTTCGGGATAAGGCCCAGTCTATCTTGACCCAGACTGCCGTGTGTGGTATGCATTTCCTTCTCCATGCAAGACCGAGCAAGATCACTAACCGCCTTTTGTAGACGACTACAGCTCGATGGTTAAGCAGCGCCCGATTGGAGGTGATGGTACCATGGGCTCGGAGAGTTCGTCGCAGTTCCTCGAGGCGGTGGGAAAACAAGCTATGGTCAAGTTGTACCCCGCCGCACTAGAGTGCGGCGTCACTCTGAAACACCTTGCCGTCATCGATAGTCCGTCTTCCCTCTTTATGGGAAGACATGTGTTGACAATGTCACAGGCGAGGTCGCAAGCACAATGGACAAGCTGATCAAGGGCGCTCTGCAAGCCCAGGTCGAGGCTGCCGTACGTCCCATCCTCAATCAGAGGACACAATCGAGACCTTGATTGGGCGTAATCCCCCCACAGAACCTTGATCGTGAAAAAAGGAACAAGGTCAAGCAGGAGGAAGGTGTCCTCTCCGTCGCCCGCATCAAGGCCCAACCCCCACCGTACGTTCTCATCGCCTCTCACTGCCCTAGTCGTCCCGTCCCTAAAAATAGCTCTCTACTAGGCGGAGACTGACGCAGAGGCGTATTCGACCGTCACGATGGCGGTGGCCGGCGCGGATAGCACGCAGCTCGAGGCGGAGGCGGAGGTGAGGCGGCTCAAGGCAGAAGCGAGGCGGCTCGAGGCGGAGGCAATGCGGCTTGAGGCGGAAGCGAGGCGGCTCGCGGTGGTGGCACTCACCAGGGTGGGTAGTGTTGGGGGGACCTGATAAAATAAACCAGGCAGTGATAGATGCGGTGAAGAAGTTGTGGAAGAAAAGAGGGATTACCCTGGAGCGGTGGTGAATTTTGTTCATTACGGCGCATGATCTGTGAGTGTTTGGGTTTTATTGAACGTGACTTTCATGCTTATTGCCTGTCCGTAGCAGTGCCTGTAGGGTATCCGACGCTATATGCGTGGGGTGGTTGTATGGGACGGGATAACGAGGTATTCATGCTGGATGGAACACTATAAGGCTGAGAATGGATTTGTTCGATATAGTCCTCAGTATATTTGAACTGCCGGAACCATTATGCGTCGTCACCTGTCGGCGCAAGTTTGTTCTTTGGGAAAACACGGTGATTTGGTGAACCATTACAACAGCAGGGAACGTAACGCTGACACGGTAAAGGCAGGCCAGTGTTGTACGGGTCGGCTTGACCCGAGGTCAAAAGGGTCCGAGTCGCGGTAGCGGCCCGAGAGCGTTACGCAAGCTCATGCGAGAGTTCTTCTCGACTAAATTTTTTTTTTTTTGTTTTTCCACTTTCCGTGCACGTTGGAGTACAAAACCCTATGTAGCACTTCTCACTATTTTTATCCATGTCATGTGTCCTCCTCAAAAAACAGTTATCTTCCCCTTCCATCTAGTAGAACCTTCTTCGCGATTCATGTAGATGCGGAATCCATCGAGAAAGAGGACACGGTAGCGTCCCAGAGGACAGGGTATCCTACGCCCGCTCTGGTGAGGAGTGCGCATTACGGATGAAAGCTTGTCCCATCCGTTGATCGATAATTGCCTGTGTCAATGCATAGCGGCGGCATTTGTATTTGAGGGCATGAGTCAGTCGACTCTAGAAGGCGTCGAGCTAGGAAACTTGAGGATAGATGGAGACTCTCCGCGCAGGATCGTTCGCGTGTAGTACGTGTTATACTTCTATTTCTGTAGCGCGACGGATGACTGATAACTAGCACTGAGCACAGGAGGGCATCAGCAATAGTTTCTCCACCTATAAGTGTAGCACCACGGCACTTACTAGAATGTAATGGTTGGAATAGGCTTATAAACTCGCCCTGTTTTCTTAGACGGGTTCAAAGGAAGCTCGAACTTTTTCATGGATTGCAACTCGTCAGGATAAAGCCAAGTTTAAGGTCTTTCTTCGCAGACCCCTCAAGGAGGTTCGCGATAGTTATTACTGCCTCACCGACGCAGTCGTCCGGTGTGAACCTATCCCAGTCGAAAACTGTGAGTTGTATTGGTTGGGATAGGTCGTGCTCGCACACGTGGAAGAGCAGCTGCTGATCCCAGACCGGGTCTCGCGAGTGCTGGATGACGCGGGTACATTTGACCTCCCCTCCAATTGACACCTGCACGTAAGGGTCCATATCCTAGCCCGTGAGGGCCACTTTTCGATCCGATCAGCGTCGATGAGGCGTTGGAAGTCAAGTGACAACTCACCATTGGGCCACTTTGGAAGGTTCTTTGCGCCGTGGAACGATGTCTTTGTCTGCAACCGAATCAGGGTTCACATTCATCAAAGCGTCGTAGGTTTTCTTGAAATCGGGTAGACTTCTCAAGTTGGGGGGCTGGACAAAGCCAACTTTGATGTACATAGTCCCATGCGCGGTCGTAGTTGGGGATGAGGAACCGAGGGTAACGGAGAAGTGCTGATGAGGGGTAAAATCGCTAATCTTATCTTCGGTAGTAAAATGACGTACCTGATTGTCGCGATCGTCAAAAGCGATTGTGGTGCCTTTGAACCACCGGTTTGCTGGTAACGCATACTTGCCCAGAAAATCTTTTCCAAACATGTCCTTGTCCCAGACGACAAACTCGAGCGTGCTTCCAAATTTGTGCACAAGTGACGTGTAAATTGGGAAGTCGAACGTTGCGTCCTTTGGTGCATATATGGGATTAAGGTTGCGCTTGCACACTGGCGTACTGAACTGTTTTCCAAAGATAGAGACGGTCACGAAGCTGCATAAGCGGGAGGTGAAGGGAGGAGGAGAAAAAAAAAAGTCAGCAAAGCGACATCGTAAGATAACGACAGGTAGGCGGACACACGGATCACTATAGCCATTGCAGTCTTTGGATTCCAGGTTCTGGCAGGAGATGACCTGCACGCGGAGGATGACAAGTGGGGACTCGTCGGGATGGGGGGAAGAAGTGTCTCTGCTGCTCCTGCGGCCAAAGATGCGGGTGTGAAGTTGCGTGGTACAACTGGGCTCGAGGACCGTCTTTGAAGAGCCCATCGGTGTAGTAGAGAATCTATTGCTGACTCTAGCATATATAATAGGAGGGTCTTGGAGGTGGAAATTGTGGGGGGTGTTCTTGATCAAGTGGGCATAGGGTGCGGAATGGCGAACGAGCCAGAGGGATCTACGATAAGCCTTTCGGCCACGGTAACTTACAAGAGGCCGAAATTCCCGACGGAGATAACGATAACACTCCCGGGCCGATCATCTACCACGGCCACTTTCTTGTGCTCATGCTCACTTCAGAACCATAATTGACTGAAAGGAAAACGGAACCGTCTCCTCGTCTCCACACAGAGTTCCCAATGACATTCAGACAAGCAATATATTATGCCCACGTTGTAAGGGCAGTGCGGCCCTTAGCTGTGAAACCAGCTACTTTGCTCGTTTCGGCCATCTTGGAGCTGTCGGACCGTTGTGTGCTAATACCTGCCTATCTCGTTCATCACCATGCCACCAACTCGTCTTTATTTGTTCCATCTCGTTTTCGCCTCATGCTTCCTTTCTTTCATCCTACCTCCATCTTGTTCTCAATCTCATCGTTCTTTGCCTCTCGTCGTATCCCCATCTCCTCCGCCCTTGTCGGATGCCCTTCAATCACCCACACCTTACCAGTGTTGGGATAACAGCCTTCAGATGTCCACCAACTGTGATGCCGACGGCCTCAAATTTACCATGCGTCTTCCACCATTCCTTCCATCGTCTTTCTCGCCACCTCTGTCTCGTCGTTCGTATCTTCACCCTCGGCCGATCGACTTCACGTCGTCGCCCTTCAAGCCTCATTTTCTTGCCGGATTGATTTAGTTCGCACTCTCTGTCTCGGGCACAGGTGCGCCCCTACTTTCTTGTATTTTCCTTACCATTTTCTAACCTTTTCTTTGTACTATTAGTGTGCGTTGTCAACCCCACCGGCGCTGTCACTTGGCCATGCGACTTTGTTCACCGATTCCCCCACTTTACTTCCGGCTCGTGTTACCTACCTCACGATTACCTCATGTTTTCGTTTGATGGCTCTACTCTTACAAGGACTTTTGCGTTTACTTTCCCCACCTTGATGTTATTCCCTCACAGATCACAACTTAGTCGTTTGATTTCGTGTTCGACCTTAGGTACTGGACTCAATGTATATAAGGTCTTGGACTGCGTCTCAATGTTATCAGTCAATTCCCCCTGTCCTCTCATCGTTCGTCTCTCGTGTGAACTCAACAACTTTCGGGTCAGGTCGAAGTCAAAGACACCCCGACTTGTTGTTTAATTTTCGCTTCGTTCTTCCCTCTTTCGACCTCTTCAAGACCAATTCTCGTCTCTTTCAATTCGCGCTTACTACTAACTGTTCTGTTTGTCTTTAGGTTTATTTGCAAACGTCTTTACAGACTCTTTGCTAAAGCTTCTAGTACAAACAAAGCAGTCTTGGTGTTACGTTGCCACAACAACGTTGCCTGACTTAGGCGCGAGGGAAGGCGATGACTGATACTAAGCTCGGTCCAATACACGAAGTGTCAAGACTTAACGTGAGGACCTATACACGTGACTCTTAATAGTACACGGCGTCGAAGAGGTCTTCGCTCTCGATGTCTTCAATGAGGGAGTACGACTCCGAAGACAAAGGCTAGGACGAGTAGTAGAGAGGAAAGGTAGATGAAGGGAAGGAGTTGACACTCCCTATGTCGCGAACAATAGTGGTGGTATTGAGAAGACCAGGATGGAGATCCATGGTCTGAACAATGAGCCTTATATACAGTTGACGAGGGCTTTGAAGCTCCTCCCGAATCGTAAAGTAACCAATAGCGTAACTAGCTCGAACCCTAGTACAGCTATCCTAGGAATGAGTCATCGTACTATCTTACATGTGATAAAGCGCTCCGCTGCTGACTGAAGAGTGTCCATGACTAATTACCGCTGACCATCATAGTCATAACTGATGTGTCAGTGTCTTGTCAGTCCGTGACATCACCCCCTTTCAGGTGGGACGTCGGTTCCACGTGATCCCATACTTCCTCTGGATCCATCATCGAAACCCTCTGTTCTTTGATCCGTCCGAGTCCATCGCCATCTCCAATCTCCGAATACAGC
>WTXK01000304.1:0-56413 GCA_025769895.1 Lactarius psammicola
GAGGGTAATAAAGTTGAAGTTGACGTTGGCGATGAGTTTCAAACAAGACTTGAGCTCTTCTAGCTCGCTCTTCCTCAGAAATGTGCACTGGAAATAAAAACACTAGACCCCTTTTATTTGAGACAAGGATACCCAACTACCTACTACAAGCACTTACTATTACAGTAAGTGGTTATAGTACTTGGTCGTCTGGGTAATGTGTGATGTGTTGGAAGGGGTCAGTAGGGATGCGCGGATGGAAACAATAGCCTATCAAATGTGGGCTGGCCTGTAGGATTTCTTCAAAATGGTACCCCTGTTCTATGGCGTACACTCCTCCTTCGTAGAATGTCAGATAACCGTACGTGGTTATCACCCTTCCGTCTAGAAAATCTTGTACTTCTAAAACCACCAGGGTATATACATACCCTTGTTTGATGGTGTCGTTTAGGGGGGCAAAGGCTTCGTGGATGCCTTTCCTGAAGTTGTAGCGGATGGAGCCAAGGGGTAGGTCGGCATTGGGGCAGTCAAGGATTGCTTGAGAGCAGGCGTACAGGGGTTGGATACCAAGGGCCAAGGCAAGAGGACGATGGCGGGGGTAAATAGTTTGATAGTGGGGCGATTTGAACCGGAAGGGGAGGATGCCGGGAAATGTGGGGGGGTTATCACACAACTGCTCCACTGTGTGGAAGTTGTGGATGGATTCCTGGTAGAACTCACTGATTGGCCTCCACTCTTCTCCTCTGATAGTGTAGACTGCGACAAACTGATGAGGGTGCTGGCCAACAGCACCAAGACAAGGAGGAGGACGAATAACCAGAATGGGGGGAGGAATATTTTCTTGGTCCTCTGCTGGTTCTGGACTGGGGAGACGTGGGGTTTCTACCCGCTCTTCCCTTTCTGCCGTATGATGATAATTGATGGGGGAATCCAGGGTAGCTGGTCGCGAAGGGACGAGGAAGAATGGCGATGGTTCAATTGGCAGGGACTGTGGACGTGGGGGAGGAGATACCAGACGGACTGTGGGGACTGGGAGTGACACAGGCGCAACTAGTGGCGACCGGAATACTGGGGATGGAGGGTACACGAGCTCCGGACTAGGGGAGCAAGAACTGGACTGGATGGATGAGAGGGGGGATGTCAAGAAGGGCTCTGTTCGTCGAGCCAACTGTGGGGTCAAGGGTGTTGGCGGTGCTGATGCAGCAGCCTGCGCTTGGGGACTGGCGACTTGCTCAACTACTTGAGCAACTTCAGGGAGGGGGACAAGATTCAGCCCCACTGGTGACAGGGAATAACGAAGGGGAGATGAGGGAATAAGATTATCAAGGGGGCGTTGTAAGGTTCCTTTGGGCTCTAGCCCCGAAATCGCCTAATTTCGCCTGTTTCGGCCGTGCTTAGCCACCTTCTCCATCAGCCACTTCAGCCACCTAATTTCGAGTTCAATATTTTCGCCACTCAATAATTTCGGTCTCCGCTCTTGCTCATTCTCGCCTCATGCCCCTGCTCCCTTCCCGATATCCTAATACCCAACCCTCGCCACCCTGTTTGTCGTTCTCTTCGTCTCTGTCATTTTCGTTTTCATCCCTCTCTTGATTTTGTCGACATCGTTGCTAACGACCCCGGACACTCATCATGCCACCAATTCTCTTGCCTCGGCCTCCTGCCCGGCCTAATTCTTTCATCGCGTCGCCCACTTCTGTGCGATCACCAACGTTTTCCTTTGAACCTGTCAACTTGGAGTTTCAGTTACTTCACCCTTCTCCTCATGACCTATCATCTTCCTGGCTACCTCGAGCCACCCGCAAGACGCCGTTGGGATCTGCGCCCAACTGTGCGCCATCATCGGACTCAGAGGAGGATGTTATTATTGTCATGCGTCATAGTGTCTCGGTTCCCTTTGTTTCTGACGACTGTATGCTCCACCCTCATTTCCTCCTAACCTAGATTAGTTCGGGACTCGTGTTCACACTCATATCCCTTTGTCTCTGCTCGTACCTACGCCACCTCCGTTCGTCACTCCCGGGCTTGTACCCCCCTCCTACCTCCAATCCTCTTACTGTTTACCCTTACACTCACTATGATTTCGACTTAGTCTCGGAACGCGTCGTATACTGGCTCTGATGTATTTAAACCGTCCCCTGTTGACTCAAAAAATGCATCCTTGTTCTCCCTCTATTCTCATCGTGTGCCTTTACGCTTTCATCTCAAGCTCCGTAAGAAGTCGCCATTCCGTCATCACCAACGCCATCGCTATTCCCGACACCGCCCCTCCCCTAGTCTTCGTCCAACCCATTTCGCCATTGCCAACGCCATCGCTATTCCCGACTTTGCCCCTCCCTTAGTCTTCGCTCTTGCCTGTCAACCCTCAAGGTCGCTGTCAGAATAAGCCACTCGCCGTCGTCAACACCATTTGTCTTCAACATCGCCGAAACCACAATCGACTTGTAATCCCCATCGCCACCGACATCGCCAACGTCTTCGCCACCGCCCACAGCGTCTCCGGCATCATTGCCAACCTTCTCGTCTTCGTCAAATCGACCCCGCGGTCTTCGTCACGTGTGATCCCCTTCACTGTATCCTTTTGCCATTGGTTTGGATCCCGGACCTTGTGTCCATTTATCTTAAACTAATCTCAACCTCTAACCCCTGCAGAATCTCCTCCGCTTTCGGACTCGCACAGACTCAGCTCCGTACAGCGTGCCAACGGAGAGTACCCTTCATAGGAATAAGAACCGGATGCTTCATCCCAGTATCCAAACTCCAAATAGTCGTAGTCAGACACTATCAAGGATATCCGTGGTCAATTTAAGTGAGACTGTCCAAGTGTGATGACTTACTCTCAGTAAGTCAAGAGCAACTTGGGGCACTTAGGGATTTGACAACGGAGAGGAGGGACGAAGAAAAGAGCAAGATGGAGAGCAGAGAGGAGGACTTTAAAACAGATGCAAGAAGGCAAGGAGGCAGAGCAAATCAATAGTGATGAGCAATGCAGAAGACTATGAGCTTGCAAATGGGAGTTCACAAGTGGACAGTCTGAGGGACTGTCCATTGTATTGCACCAGCTTATATACCTGGCTACATGGTGTTTACATAATGGAATACTCTGGAAACTTGTAGAAGATCTATAATTACCATCCAATGGCAACAGTCTCTCTGGGAATGTCCTGGAAGCCTGTGGAAGCTCTATAAATACCATCCAATGGCAATAGTCTCTCTGAGACCTGGTGACCTTTTCCGCAGTTCTTCTGTGGAAACTGGTAGAAGTCTATAGAAGGTTCTACAACCTTCTACAAGGAACTAGTCACATGACAGATCACGTGACCCTCAGAGTATAATTTCAAACTCCGACCTCGGATTTCCCAATTAGGAAGTTGATTACATAATACCGGTCCGGTCCGGACCGGCCTGAACTCTTGAGTCATGACCTAAGTTGGATGGTTCATGACAGTGGATGTGGTTCTGGTCAAGGCAAAGGCAAAGGCAAGCAGCGCGGTGGTGCTCCTCAGCATTCCCACATTGCCTCAGTTGCCGCACTCGCTCCCCCTACCACCCATAAAGTTACTCACATTGGGTCATCTGGGGTTTCTACCCGTATAGAAGTCGAGTCTTCCTCTCCTCAGAGGACACCTGGCTTCTATCCCTCCGTCAATAAGACTATGTCGCTCGCTGAGCGTTTGGATGTACCAGTTACTACCCAAACAGCGAAGATGCTTGAGCAGCGTTTCACTGAATTCAACACGCAAGTGCGTCCTAGGATAGAATGCTTTATGGATGAGGAATCTGATTCCGATTTCGATGTTGATATGTCACAGCAGCCTTCAGGCAGCGCACAAATCATCGGAATTGACGGGCTGAGCGATGATGAGCTTGCCGCTATGATTAGCAGTAAGTTCACCAATGTGTTGCAACTACATTTCAATGATCTGACTATTGAGGCGGGTTCTGATGAAGATAACAGAGCCCCAACACCTCCTTATGTTGATCCAGCCACTATTCCAGAGGCTGTGGAAATAATGGAAATGTGGGCACGCCCTGCTTGGCAACATATGCCAATTAGTAGGATGACCTCTAATGAACAAATCGATGCCATTTACAGAGATCATCAAGAGTACTTGCGCAAGCAAGAACTCTTGAATTGTCCTGCTACTCCTGAAGGGTTTGGAACCCTTACTTTGCCTTTTGTGTCATGTGCCGCGACTCCGGAGACGTTTCTAACCGGACCCGATGAAGATGTCCCTTCGGACATTCTTGATTGGGGTTCCGATGATGAAGGGTATGTTCCCTTCATGACTAAAGCGTCACATGCTGAACTCTATACAGTATCAGCCCCCTTCCTAAGCGGGTTAAAGGGTGGCAGTTGTAATTATACAATACAGAGATCGCATGTAAATGAAGTGACTGAATTGTATAATATGCAAAGTGTTCTTGATTCCCTAAAGTGTGAACACAATCAGTACTTCAGTGAATGCGCTGAGTGTCAAAAGCGTACAGAAGCAATGTGGCTCCTTGATTCAGGAGCGTTAGCACACTTCACTAATAATATTAGTGACTTCATTGATTATACACCATTAGCCAAATCTGACAGAATACCTGTCAAGACTGCAGCTCATAAGATATATGTAGAAGGAACTGGCACTGTATTGCTACGGCATTACATAAATAATAAACTTGTTACTACACAAGTTTATCCAGTATTCTATATACCTTCTATGAGTACGCGTCTACTCTCTATGGGAGTATTTCTACAGCAAGGAATGCGCGTTATGGGGAATTCGCAGCATATAAACTTGCTTAATAAAAATAATATTATTGTTCAATGTAAACCCCTTGTGATTGGACAATCATTGTTTTGGCTGGATGCCACTGCAATAAATCTAGTTGAGTTACAGTGTTACGATTTCAGACACTTTCTTTGCTTACATCTTTATCTTGACTCATTTCCATCCACATACGTACGAGTGCCGGACTTACCTCATACTGATTACTCACATGATTCATTGATGACTGATGCTTTGTTCTATGGCCTTCTATGGTGTTCTTTTCCTATTATCACATGTTACTGTACGATGACTCATTTCTAGGACCCGGATCCTAGGATCGCACCATCTGTTTGTGACTCTTTGGTGCTGTACTAGTATATAAGTCGCTCTCTACTTAGCTTGTACAGTAGACTTGACTTCTTCTTGAATCACATACAACTTCAGTCTCACAGACTCTAGAGGGATTTCTTTCTGAGGATACCTTTAGTTGAACGTGCGGGCCTTCATCTTTTGCCTCGCCTCTGTTATTCAGAAGGACCTTCGAGTCACTTCCTATCACTCTTGTTGAGCTCTGCTCCAAGTAGTATCACCGAACTTAGTCCTTGACCGGACTATCGACTTCTATCAAACTTGACTTCGTTGCACGTCGCACAATCGCCCATGTGAGCATAACATACAGGATGATAATACATCCGTAATCTACAAGTTAGATCATGATCTTATGCATCGTCGCCTTGGTCACCCATCTAATGAGGTTCTAAGACGAGCTAAAGATCACACTATTGGTTTTCCTAAAGGGATTACTATTCCTACAACTACAGGATTATGTCCTGGTTGTGCGCAAGGAAAAATGCCTGCTGCATCTCATCCTCCTTCTGATACAAGGGCAACAGTTTCTTTCAATCGGATTCATTCTGATTTGAAAAGTTTCCCTGTACCGTCATATCATAAATATAAGTATTTTATCGTCTTTCTTGACGATTATACTTCATATGCATGGATCACTCTTTTACGGGATAAAGGCTCTGCTATTAATGCTTTAAAGCAGTGGCTTGCGTTAATAAAAAATCAATTTAACACTACCATAAAAGAATGGATGTCCGATGCCGGCGGTGAATACAAATCAGGTGCTTTCATTAAGCAATTAAAGATGACGGCATTACAGTGCTACAGTCTGCGCCACATACGCCACAGCAAAATGGGCGCGCTGAGTGCTTCATGTGCACAATTATGGATAAAGCGCAAGCAATGTGTCTTGATGCTTGCTTACCTCAATCCTGGTGGGAGTTTGCAGTTATACATGCTGCACATTGTTATAATAGAACTCCTATGAGTTGTCTTAAATGGCAGACTCCTTATCAGCTATTAAACAATGAGATCCCTGATATATCTCATCTATGGGTGTTTGGTTGTGGTGCTTATGTGCATATTCCAGAAGCACGTCGGGTGAATAAATTGTCACCTAAAAGCGAGCTTATGATCTACCTTGGTAGAGGAACTGGAATGAAGGCTGATGTTTTCATGCGCACACCCAATACTTTGTTCTATTCAGACAAAGCACTTTTTGATGAGTTATTATTTCCTAAGTGTTCTTTGGAACATTCTCGGAGTAAACCTAGTGGTGTAACTCAATTAGATGAGAAAGCTTCTAAGAAGCCAACTACTAAGGACAATACCATTCCTGGTGATGATGACTTTACTCCACCTGAGCCTCCAATAGGGGGAAGCGCTCCCCAACCCGCCGGAGTTGGTCCATCCAGCAGTGCTGGAGGATCAGGATCACAGCAAGCCCCGCCTGCACCGCCTGCACCAGTGGCTGGTCCTAGTCAACCTAGGAGGTCTGGCCATGCTAGGAAACCCACTACTCTTCCTGATAACACGTATGGAAATAAACCTCCTACACAAATTGTATGTGATATCGAGCGGACTCGTACTTAGCAGCGATTAATAGATAACCAGCCAGTTAGCTCCCGGTTGCGTTCACGTCAAGATCAGTCAGTTCCAGGAGATATTCCTGAGCAACCCATGATTGATCCTCCAAGTATACAGAGTGAAAGTCCCCTCACTTCAGAGGATGAAGTAGATCAGCAATTGCTGACCCGCCTTGCTCAGGAAGGGGGAGTCAAATTTCTAGATCTTCTGCTTGCCAAAGCAGTTTCACCAATAGATCTAGAGTCACCTGATACCTCTAATATTCGCAAATGGACCTTTCGGGACATTCTAAAAATGCCAAGTAGTTCACAGGAGGAGTGGCGTACTGCATGTCGTGAAGAGTTAGAGTCTCTTTGCAAACGTAAAGTCTTTGAACTTGTTGACCCGCCGAAAGGCAGAAAGGTCATTAAAAATCGATGGGTATTTGACTTAAAGTCAGATGGCCAGAAGAAAGCTAGGCTTGTAGCCAAAGGCTTTTCACAGGTTGAAGGCATAGATTATGACGAAATATTCTTGCCAGTGGTATGGTTTGAGACAGTCCACATGATGCTCGCGCTTGCAGTGTTGAGAAATTGGCACATCTCTGGACTAGACATCAAAACAGCCTTCCTGTATGGAGACCTCGATGAGGAACTCTACATGGAACAACCTGAAGGGTTTAAAATCCCTGGCCAACAAAATAAAGTGATGCGCCTAAAGAAATCTATATATGGACTTAAGCAAGCTGCTCTTGCTTGGTGGAGAGCGCTAGATAAGTCAATGAGCTCATTAGGTTGCACAAGACTATTATCAGACTCAGGTCTATTTATCAATAAAGACAAAACAATAGTCATCATCGTTTATGTCGACGATGTACTCTTTCTTGGAGAAAATAAAAAAGACATTAATTCCCTAAAAAAGCGCTTCATGGCTATTTGGGAATGCAGAGATTTGGGTGATACTAAAGAATTTTTACACATGCGCATACTACATTCTAAAGGTAGAATCCTTGTTGATCAAATGGATTACCTTCAGAAAGTATTGCAGCGCTTTAAACTTATTAACTCTAAGTCAGTCCCTACACCGTTACCGGAAGGGTATCATCCTACCCCTAATAAGGGAACTGCATCACCAGAGCTACGCACTTCATATCAACAAGTTATAGGATCACTCCTATACATAATGATTGGAATGCAACCAGACATTGCTTATGCTGTCACTAAAATGGCGCAATTTGCAGCCAATCCATCTGAGGATCACCTAAAACGCGCATTATATATTTGCCGCTACTTATTAGGTACCTCTAATTATGCTTTAGTCTATAATGGCAAAAGCAATGGTGGCTTAATAGCATACGCAGATTCTGACTGGGCTTCAGATCCAGTTACGAGAAAGTCTACTACAGGCTTTTTAGTAAAATTGGCAAATGGAGTATTCTGTTGGAACTCTAGAGTGCAAAAATCCATTGCACTCTCTTCCACTGAAGCAGAATATATGTTGCTGTGTGATACAAGCAGACAATTGGTCTGGATTTGTTCACTTTTTAGTGAACTAGGAATAAATCTAGCACCTATTCCATTATGCGGAGATAATCAAGGCTCCATATTCCTATCTTCTAATCCTGTTCAGGAGAAACGGATCAAGCATATTGACTTGCGTCACCATTACATTTGTGAAGTCATCTGTGAAAAGAAGATAGAATTATTCTTTATTAAAGGAGCTGAAAATCCTGCAGACCTATTTACTAAAAATCTGGGTCACATAAAGTTCCTTAAATTTAGGGAACAACTAGGGCTAGAGTTTCGCTTGCCCATGGTTCACCAGAGAACAACAACTGATGGAGAGCATGAAGGAACTTAGGACACAAATCTATCCCATGTCCTATAATCCCTTCTGCGTTTTTTCTTGTCATTAGAAACAAGAAAATAAAAGCATTTGACGCCTTACATTCTTCATCAGCTGATGGCTCTCATAGGCTTGAAGTTGAAGACATTCATATGTCGTATTGCTTCACCATGTCGTTCGTGACAAACTGCCTTACCTTGTAATATTACAAGACGGTAGTTCGTACATCTGTCTCATTCAATGGGATTCAAAGATGTTGAGCAGTTCAAAGTCTAACTAGGAGTTTTAGACTATTGAATTATATACTTACGTAGTATACTATACTACTACACTAAGTAAGGGGGAGTGTTGGAACGAGATAAGTACGTAAGACTCTTATCTATAGTAGTTACGACATTACGGTAGTATGATTGCCTAACAAGGCAATTAGGATGTGCACCATAGTGGGTGTATCACGTCTCATGACCATGTGGAGTTTACGCACTTCGTATATGGTGTCTTCTATCAGGCGTGTGTGAAAACGCGATATTGTGGACACCTTTACTCATCACTTTACGTGTTTTGGACATGGTGGGACCATAGGGTATATAATTCCCCCTGTAGGAAGACTGCGAATACATCATCTCACTCACTACTACTTGCACATCCACTCTACTCTCTAAGACTACTCTTCTCCCTTATACAAGGTGAGAACCATTCCTGAATGCTGCGCTTTATGCTGCGCAACAGTCACAACCATCAGATAAGAAACCACAAGACCCGTCACCTGTCAGGGCCATCAAACACATGTCCAATCCTTTCATCATCTTCCAGAACCTTCTAGGCTTCATCTTGTGACTTGATCATGTGACTACTAATCTTCCAACATAGGTGTTATCGTCATCTTCATTTGATATCCAGTTGGCTATCATTCACCAGACTTCTTCTTCTTCTCCTTCATCTGGAGAGTCTTCGTCTATTCACTCCCACATCATGTGCCATAACTCTTGCTTAGTCATGCCCCATGGCCTTGTCTTCGCGGGTTGTGCAGGCGGGTTCATAACAATGGGGATGGCTAGACCCCAAGACTGGAAAAAGTGGGTGGATGAACTCTATAAGGGCATCCCCAACTCTAGTACAGTGGCAATATACCTTGCCGGAATGGTCTCTAACAAGGGCCAGGCCAACAACAAATAGGTGGGCGGTGCGGCAGCCTGTGTGACCAGCGGGGAGAGGCAGATTGTGAGACAGTGGTGTATGGGGACGCAGGTGACACCAGGAAATATCTCACTGTTTGCCTTGAGCAAAGCGGCTGAGTTCATCTCCTCTGCGTATTCATCAGGGGTCGCACCCACTAACATTTACCTACTTTGCGCCAACATGAGCACCATATTACATATATAGAACTTCAAGGGGTCTAAGAGTCAACTTGACCTCTTACATTTTCATCATTCACTTACATCTTTCTTCTCTGTACCCAGGAACACCACAGTTCACATGGTGTGGTCACCATTGAAGAAGGATTGCACGCAGTCTACCCTAGCCCAGCTCACAGCCCTCAGAATCTGTAGCACCACCCCTCTGGCCTCCCTGCAAAGGGTTCAGTCCACCGCCTTCTTTAAGGTGAGGGCCAGACAGAACACTTATCATACCTGGTCCAGGCAATGGATTCAGAGCCGGAGATTAAAATCTGGCCGAGACTTTTCCACTTATGACTTTGGTATCCAACAACCCCTGGATGGCCGTAACCACCCACTCTTCACTGCCACCATCCCCATCAAAAAATGTCCAGAAAGGCCAGGAGATGATCCAGCCCCCATTACCCATCATAAACCCCCCAACCTCCCCAATATCACACGTAAGACGCTGAGCATGGTGTTTTAACTTGCCGTACAACATTTGTTCACATCTGAGTACACGCTCTGTCACCATCCTGACCTCCCCCCCGAACACTCTGCCTATCCATGTGGAGCCAGGGAGCGCTCCATTCCCCACCTCATCCACCATTGTTCCCAAGTGCAGCAGGCTCATCATTGGCCTTATCAACAACTGGCACACGCATATTAAAGACATCCCACTGAAGAACCTCTTTGGAGACTCTGATGATGTGAGATGGCTTCTCTTATTCCTACAGATCTCTGGTGCTGCATCAAGACCAGAGATGGGCCCCATCTCATTTGACCCTGGGTAACTGCATGTCCTTAAAATGGTTGACCCCACCTAGCATGGTCCACCCACCTCGATGGGGGTAATTTCTCTTTGTCTCTATCATGGAACTCTTGATCACCACATCTACTTACGCCATCTGTTTGTGGTTGTGTGTCTACCTAAAGACTGACCTTATGCGCCTCCCTTTGTTAAGGTGGCTTATCTTTACCTATGAGCTCTTACTTTGGTGCGACCTCCATATATTACTTATCCTTCAATGAGTCCTTAGTTGTGTACTCGACTGGCCTTGTACTTCATTTACTGCCCCAGAATAATGATGGTTCCAAAAAAAAAAAAAAAAAAAAAAAGGGAGTCAGAAATGAAAAGTAGTCTGTAGTGTAACAGAATGAGCAGTCAGGCATAGTAGTCCATTGCAGAATATTGAGCCACCATTCAAGCTTCAAGTTCAGGTCCGTTATTCACCTAACATTCGGTTCGTAGCGCATTGGTTACTGACATTGATACTACACTACCCTTATTGTAGTCGGGCTTGTCCTTTACCTGTCGCAAGAGTACATGTCTTCATCTCTCTGTATGAGGGTGATATTTCTAAGATTAGTTTTGTGCCCGATTCGCGGAGGCAGTCATGTATAAGGACGACACGGAAACTATCGATGATCAATCCAGAAGCGTAGTCCGTGGGTCCACGCCGCGCGCCGCGCGCATATTCAAGATCGCGCCTGAGAACGAGCTCAACCCGTGTCCATAGAAGAAACCGGCGCGGACGAGTAATTGCTGCTCGACGAGGGCCAACACGTCTGTGATCATCAACGGCCAATCAAACGCCGCGCGACGGTCCTCTACCGTGAGTAGGTCGGACACGAAGACCGCGCCGGCGGCGGCGATCTTGCGCCGCGCATCCGGGTCGCGTTCGTCCGTCGCGACGAAAAAAGGGTCCCCGGCTTGCGGTGGTGGTAATGTGACCTGCTCCGGATCGGGCTGGGTGCCTTCGATATCGAATGTCGTCCAATCCCCGCGATCGTGAAGGTCGACTAGGACGGAACGACCTGCATCCAGGTGCTCCTTCACGCGCCGGATGTGATCCTCAGGCTCCATTTCCATCGCCCACCCAAACCCTACGACTGTTTTTTGTAGTATCGAAATCGATAGCGTCAGGGCTGCTCTGCTTGAAAAAGTGCGCGTGTAAATTAGTACTTACAGTCTCCGCGTCGCATGTGTGCTCCCATCCACATGCGGCCTTCGGTGCGCAGACGCATACGGGAGGACAGAACCTCGGCAAGGTCGAATACCTTCTGTGGCGGGACAAGTGAGTGTAACACAGTGCTTGCAAATCTACTGCGCCCCAGCTCCTCCGTGAAAAGCATGGCCCCCTGAAAAATCGATATCGACTTCACTACACAGAGACAAGACAACTACTCACGGGCCCGGTACCCAGATGGGTCTGTCCGGAAAGCACGACAACGTCAGCGTCCACATCATGATAATCATCTCTGAAGCCTCGTATTGACGAGCGCTGAGCAACTTGTTTGAAATGACTAACGATGGTTTTAGCCGGGTCCATTCCAATACTTGAGGGGGGACCAGGGAGATCAACATTATAACTGAACAAAGAGAAAAGATGGGACTGACGCGTTCTCGAAAGTATGCAGAACCTCCCAGCCATGTGCATTTAGTAACTCCTCAACGGCTTCGTCGTCACCAAGATTCACATCCCCGACCAGATCGGACTTTTCCTCCAAAACGCTCATGGCAGTGCTCCAGTCCATCACGGAACCGCGCCAACGAATGAAGACAGAAAGCTGCGTGGGTTCCAGGTGAGGCCAGTATTCGGTGCTACTGTCATAGTTGTCTGGCCCATGGTGTCGTTCCAGCTTCCCCCTCCTCTTCATCGCCTCAGGAATGTAGTCGACCCGGGTCGTGTTTGTGGGGTTATACCAGCGATTCTTAATGACAAATAGTGATGGCTTCTTTGTCTTGTTCGTCTCGAAGACGTTGGGGCGAGCGTGATACTTTTTGCGGAACCAATACCCAGTGCTCGACTCTCTTTTAGGATCTTGACCGTGTAGGCGCAAGTATTCCGAGGTAGTGATGACTGGTTGCCGATTACGGAGATGTGTCATATTCACTATAACCGAGATGGGTATGCGGAATCCCATTTGCTGTTCGATCGGCATTCCGAACCACTCGTCCGTTTTCATAGCGTCACCCTTATTGACCATAGTTGCATGGTCTGCGCAAACGGAGCTGTAGATGGCAGAAAAATAGAGGTATCAGTGCATCGGTGCAAGGTAGGGAACGCGTCACATACATGTTATACTCGCATGCGCGTGTATAGAGGAAAGAAGGTATAACCAAGGTGCGATTCAATAATTCCGCCTGAAGGAGAGCAGCCTCGATGATATAACGCATCTGTCAAGAGATCATCTGTTGCCGATATCTAATGCCAACAGACGCACTAACGTTGTTCCAACCGAGACGCATGCTATAGTCTCGAGAGAAAAAACCTCGGGTGGGAGCTACGATGTCTCTGATCTGTTCGAGAGTCAGGACATCGGATGCTGGTGCAGGTGGAGAAGAGGAAAGTGATGTCGGCTTAGGTAGCAAAGTGGCGAGATGCCGATGCCATGACGCGTAATAAGGGGAGAAGAAAGCTACGTAGACAATTAGACCAGTGAGAAGGAATGGGGTGGAGAAGAACCCGATTTTTAGCGCGCCATTAGGTCGAAGGAGCGACAGCCAGTGGCGAGGTCTACGGGTAGCGTGGGACTCGGAGGGGGGAATGGGTAAAAGATCGGGGGACATGGTGGACATGGCTGTGGCAAAAGACTGGGTACGATGTAACAGCGGAACCACCTCTGACCATAGCTAGGCATCATAGTTTATTGGACCGCGGTGAGGCCTGTGTGGCACATGGGGACTCGACCTAAATCGATAGTCGCCGCGGATGAGGTTAATGGGTCGAACCGAATTTGTGACGAGCTTTAACAATGTGTGAGGGCGATACGTGAGTCGCTAAGACTCAGCGGAACCACCTTTAAACATAGTCGGCGATACAACATTGACTTGCGGTGGGTGTTGTGAGGGAGTGGGGACTCAACCCAAGCCAACAGTCACTGTGCGGACGGACGAGGTTTGGGACTCAGCACAGTAATTTTGTGATTATCGACGAACTACAATATCACGTAATCTTGCTCACCTTTGACCCATCAGGAACTCCCGCCTATATCAGGATCATCGAGACAACATCGCAGCAAAAGCCTTTTGTCCGCATACGCTGTACCCTGGGCCACAAACATCGCTTGTAGCTCCCCCTAAGTTAGTTGACTTGTGTTCCGGCGTTCGAGCGTCCGCGGTCGGTCAAATCCCACGGTCGTGGGAAGAATATTTTGAAGTCCGCCAACGTGACTTTTGCTGTCACGTGTTTATAGGGCACCAACAACACTTCTCCCACACAGTGTTGTTGTACTGTAGTGTATCCGATCCACCGGTGTCCGATGAAGCCCACTGGGATACCGTGCTCGTGCTAGAGCCTCCATGACGCAGAAATGTGACTTTCTTTCTCTACGTCGAGCGAGTGCGAGTAGCACACGTTTGTCCACGTATCAGGGGGGTAATTTCTCAGCGCAAGCTGCACCAGCAGGGGGTTGCGGTAGGAAGATAAATGCGGAGAACGCGCGATCTGTCGATATTTTGATCAGACCGGTCGCAAGAGAGTGCGCTTCCACCTCACTTTATCTAGCGCACCAATAGCATAGCCATGCTCCTCGGCGACAAGGTACTGTGCGTGAGACGCGATTGTTCGGCGTTATAGCCAGACTAGAAGCACGTAGCCTTACGCACCGTAACTGGCCTATGCCCCTTTCATGAGCTATTTGCCGAGTCTTTGTTATTTTTGGGGATATGAGGAATCCCTAATGGCTATGGCCCGATATCCGGTTCGGAGGACCTCGTCTCTCTTGAAAGTGCGTTGGACTACAGTACTGTAGTTGGGAAAACGAAACCGGGGGAGGATGCCAAGAAATGGCGCGTGGGTGAAGGTGGCGCCGTGGGATGATGGATAAATTAATCTGCCGCCCAGGTACTGGGTCTTCTTCCACCACGTATATACTAGATGAACCCGCGGCCATAGGTTGCACTTTCTCTCTCTCTGTCTTAGGTCGTCCCGCTCACTGCTCCCGATCGAGGCGCACTCTGCAAAATTTTCGAGTAACGCCCCGTCGATATGTCCGACCCGGTTGCGGATTTATTATTGGAACTTTACAAGACATACAAGGAGACAGTATTGAGCAACCTCTTTGTGGGGATCGTCTTCGGTGAGTCGACCTCGTCCATTCAACAAGGAGTTATCCCGATCTCCGTCATTTCCTTTCTCGTACCTCCTTTGAGCAGGCGCGTATGTCGTCCTGTATGGCACATCCCTCTACATCCTTCTGTAAGCAATCTTCCGCACCTTTTCCGAAAGGGTGCACCTGATGTGTGCGGCGCATACTGACGACCGATGTTCTCTCTCTCTTTTTGGTACTTTGGACGTTTCCCCGCCAAAGGCGCAATGGTCGCCTGCTGCGCTCCACCTCACGCCTCGTCATGCTCACCGTTACAAGCATGATGTTCGCGCTGGGTCTTATCGCTCTCGTGCTACAAACATCTCTTCGCTATCAAGAATTCGCCCACTTGTTCGATTCGTCCAGTACCTCGCTGTGGTCGGCCCACCGCACCAGTGTCGTCACGGCCGTCGTCGCGACCATCGCTCGTATCATCGTGGGTGCCTCATTCGGTATCCGCCGTCTTACTGACCCCCCCCCCCCCCCCCTCAAACAGTACATACTCAGTGAGGTCGTCTGCGCGTGGAGAGCTGCCGTACTGTGGAATTACGATCGAAGAGTCGTCGCGATCCTCATGTTCTTCTTAATTGGCGCTACGTGTGAGTGTTACCCTCTTTCCCCCGTGTCTCCCGATACGCTGAGACCACTCAAATCGTTCTCAGCCGCAGCGGGCGTCAACCTCGGCAGAACCCTCCGCCCTATCTTCGTTTCTCAACAATCCACACTACCGGAGAGCGGCAAGAAGCTCGGCGAATGCGCGCTGATTCTGATTGGACCCATGTTGGCGACGAACATTCTTTCGACGGCGTTGATTGGAATCAAAGCATGGTGGGTCTCGATTATTCCTTGTCAGTTCCGTATTTCTGAGAGGGAGCCCAGGCAACACCGGGACGCATTGCTGAAACACCTTGGCATGAGCAGCACCGCAATGAGGGCCGAGAGGACGTTTGTCATAATCATTGAGTCTGGCTTGGCCTATTTCGGCATCTGGGTATATCCCTTTCTGCTCTTGTGAAGATCTGATGATGATGCTGATCCATGTGGTGCGTGTTCAGGTGCTCTACCTGGTTTCCACCTTCCGGGTCTTGCCAGATCCAGGTTTTGATGTTATGGATGCTATTATTGTCTACTTCTCCGTTAGTCCACCATGTCCCTTCCCTTCTCTCCCGTTGCTGATTTGTTCTCCTGATTCCAACAGGGTCTCTATCCGACAGGGATTATCATATTCGTTACCTTGCAGAAATCCCTGACTTCCTTGATTACGGGAAGCAGCGCGAGCACACACTTTTCGCATCCTCCACAATTCGCGACTGTGGAGAGAAGAACAATGTCAACAATGTATACACGAGACGACGACGATAGATACGCCGATTCGGACTTCACCGCACTACCCAGTCCAACCTTTAATAATAAAGGCATGCAGTATTAGATTGTTTGGGAGCCTGAGCATAGCAGGGGATACACTCAGGATCGTAACTTACATGGGCTTGATTACATCACGCATCTTGTATCTTTATTTGGCATCGTCTTATCGTAATTTAACCAAAAACCGCAGTTTATCACAGGCACCGCTATTTGGACTTGAATTATTAATTTTTCACTCACATCAAGACACATCAAGTCTCCGCGGCTTACTGTAACCATGTACACCACCTGACTGAACTACTTATGCGGTGTTCTCTATGGCATACGCTGACGTGGTATCACATTATTTCGGGAACTGGGCGTATCTGATTATCTGATGAAGGTGGCACAGTAGCACACTTAGGCTTCAGGAACAATCTCCCCTATTCCCTCGGCTAAAAAGTCTGCCCCGCCGCTAGTTCATCTTTAGGGTGCCTCGCCTCCTGCTGACATTGTCTGGCACCACCCCCGTTGCATGCCTGGGCATGAGGGCAATCGACGCGCCACCGGCTGGCTCATATACATAAGCTGCCGATTCGTCTTCTCTTTCTTTCTCCTTTTCTCGAGTCACAAGAGGATCATACCCCCCGCTGTCGACGCAAGATATACCACGATTCCATTGCTATGCGCTCGATTAGCCTTTTTGCCATCCTTCTTTCGCTCGCTTTTTTCGCCGCCGCTAGTCCCACCATGGACCAGGACAAGCGTGAGCCAGGGGGAGGAGGTCCGTCGATTGTTTCCCCTCCCTCTCCTCTTTTCTTTTTAGTCCTTACTGGTTGTCTTTGCTTTCGTCCCCTACTCCCCGATTCACCGATACAGGATCTATTCAAGGCGACAATCACGATTGGAAAAGATCGCCATCGGTGTGAGTGGTTGCGGAATTTCAGGGAACTGGAGAGGGAGATGTCATCCTAGGGCAGACCATGTTTAGGTGGCAAGGTCCACCCGTTATGTTGGATTGGGTGTTTTTGTGTTTCTGAGAAGCACAACGAGCTTGGGAACTTGCTCTGTGGTCACCGAAGCGTATTCTACTTGTGCGGTCTCTCGCTTAGCTCCGATGCCCGACGGCCCGGGATGTATCATCTGCGGGCCCGACGTTGAGAGTTACCTTTGCGCTTCCGAGAATAAGCAGGAAGGACCCTCCATGGCAAATTTTTAAAATGCCTATTATTCGTACTGTATTTCGCGGCGTTGGCAAATTTTGGTTCCCTACTAATGCCTAGGGCCTGTCTGACGCAAAGAATCCGGCCATGGGTCGCAGAGTGATAATACATTACGCTAGGTGGGGTAATAACGTCCCGCAGGGCAAAAAAAAACGTCCGCTCCGAATCTATGAATGCCCCTTAGCGACAAAAAGAAATACACTACTTTGTCATCATCATGTACGATGACAAACGTCACACCGTGTGCTTCCCTGATCAAGGTGTACCTCCACGATGCAGCTTCCTGCACCTCCTACCTCTGCTTCCACCCCCACAGTGTCGGTTGTGCTGTATATCATAGGAACGGTATGAACGAGCAGTCACTCTCTCTCCTACCTACAATGTCTTCACGTCAAAAAAAATAATTCGAGGGATTACGCCAATTCGGACATTATTAGGCCCAACCTTTATAAAAGTGTACTGTCCTAGATTGTTTGGGAGCCCGAGCGTAGCAGACGGGGGTCGCAACCTGATTTACATGAGCTTGATTACGTCGCGCATCTTGTAACCTTTTTTTACATCCCCTTTTTGAGTAATTTACTGTAACCAAAAATTGTAATCCATTCCGCAGCTGGAACTTGAATTTTGCACTCACCGAGCCGCGGCTTCAAGTTACTGTAACCATCAGCAAGCGCTGAACCTGTACCGAACCTGCACTCTCTGGTTGAACTATGCGGTGTTCTCTACGGCATACACTGACTCCACCTCGGGAACAGAGCGTATCTGGTAGCACACCTATACTTCGGGGTCCAGGAACAACTCCTATTGAGTCTATTCCCTCGGCTGAAAGTCTGCCTCGCTACGGACTCGGAAATGTTCTCTTCGGGGTGCTTCTCCTACTGGTATGGTATGACATCACCCCCCGGGCCTTGTTGCGTACAGTACCTTCCAATTCCAAGGATTGGCATAAGGACAATCGACGTGTCACTGGCTGGCTCAGGTACTTAAGCTGCCAATCCATCCTCTCTTTCTCTTCCCACTTCTCTAGTTCCTCTCTAAAACGACCTTACACTCCGCTCTTGACGCGAGTTATACCACAACTCCATTACTATGCGCTCGATCAGCATTTTTATCATCCTTCTTTCCCTCGCTTTTTTCGCCGCCGCCAGTCCCATTACGGACCAGGACAAACGTGAGCCAGGGGGAGGAGGTCCGTCGATTGTTTCCCCTCCCTCTCCTTTTTTTTATCCTTACTGGTTGTCTTTGCTTTCGTCCGCTACTCCCCCATTCCCCGATACAGCTGCTAGTCAAGGCGGCAATGCCGATTGGAAAAGATCACCATCGGTGTGAGTGGTTGCAGAATTTCATGGAACAGGAGAGGGGATGTCATCGCAGGGCAGACCATGTTCAGATGGCAAAGACCATCCGTTATATTGGATTGAAATTTTTTTGCGTTAGAAGTACAATGAGCTCCAAGTCGGGAACTTTCCCAGTGGTCACCAAAGCGTGTCTTTTACTTATGTGGTCTCTCGCGTAGCCTCTGGTGCTGGGATGTGTCACTTGCGGAACGTTGGGTGTTGCCACTTTGCCTGGGCCCTCCGAAACTATTACAGGATTGTGGCGACTCGTGTAAATGGCGGCAAGAGGCCAGAAGGGTCCTCCGTGGCAATTTCTGTTTCCTGCTAATGCTTAGGCCATAGGGCCTGTCTGGCGGAAAGAATCCGGTCATGGGCGTGGAGTGATAATGCATTACCCCAGGTGGGGTAACGAGGTTCCATAGAGTGACACAAATATCGTATGCGATGACAAGCGTCACATTGTGTGGCTCCCTGATCGAAGTATACCTCCACACGTTACAGCCTCCCGCACCTCCTACATCTGCTTCCACCCCGCAGTGTCCACTACAGTGTCAACGCCTGCAGCGTCTCCTTCTGCCACAAGGACTTGCAAACGTTAGGGTAGTAGCCGGAAATCACTTTGTTTTGTGGAAAACTCAGTGCGCGAGGAGTTGGTGGTCGTACTGTATATCATACAGGAACGGCGTGAGAAATGGCACATTATTCGATAACTTGAACAGAATGATGCAGTCTCCTTCGTTCTCACCTACAATATGTTCACTGCAAAAAATAAAACAACATCCTCACAAGGGTTTACGCCACTTCCGACATCACCGCGCTACTGTACACAGCAAACCTTTAATAATAAAGATATTCAGTCTTAGATTGTCTGGGAGGGAGCCCGAGTGTAACGGGCGGGGGATCGTAACTTACAGTGCTTGATTACGTGGCGTATCTTGTGGCATCTTTTGTTGTAATTTAACCAAAATTTGTAATCCTTCGCAGGCTCCACGGCTTCAACTTGAATTTTGCGCTCGTCAACCTGCATCTTACAGTAACCACCGGCGCTGAAACTGTGCAGAACTGCGGTGTTCTCTATAGCACACACTGATATGGCACATTACCTCTGCGTGTCTAATCATCCGAGGAAAGTGGTAACACCTGTGCTGCAGACTACAATAATGTTTCGTCTTTGGGGCGCTTCTCCTACTGGCACGGTCTGGCATCACCCCTGGGTCTCGTTGCATGGCTTACAATTCTAAGTACGGCCTTAAGGGCAATCGACGAGCCACTGGCTGGCTTGTACACGGATATATAAGCTGCCAAACCGTCCTCTCTTTCTTTCTCATTTCTCTACTCTCAAACGATCATACACCCCGCTCTTGACACGAGATATACCACAATTTCATCGCTATGCGCTCGATCAGCCTTTTGACCATCCTCCTATCCCTCGCTTTTTTCGCCGCTGCCAGTCCCATCATAGACCACGACAAACGTGAGCCAGCGGGTGGAGGTCCGTCGATTGTTCCCCCTTCCTCTCCCCTTTCTTTCTTTGTCCTTACCGGTTGTCTTTACTTTCGTCCCACTCCACAATTCCCCGATACAGCTTCTGACCCAGGCGGCAATGCCGATTGGAAAAGATCGCCATCGATGTGAGTGGTAGCAGAATTTCAGGAAACCGGAGAGGGAGATGTCGTCGCAGGGAAGCCCACGTTTAGATGGCAAAGAACACCTGTTTTGTTGGATTGGAATTTTTGTGTTTCTTAGAAGTACACCGAGCCTGAGAACATTCTCTGTGGTCACCGAAGCGTGTTCTTTACTCGTGCGGTCTTGAGCGTAGCTCTGGTGCCAGGATGTACCATTTGTGGGCCTGACGTTGAGCGTTGCCGTTGCGCCTCTGAGACTATTCAAGTTACAGTATCCAGGCGACTCGTGCGAGTGGTGGGAAGAATCCCTCGTGGCGAATTTTTTAAAATCCTCATTCGTACTGTATTCTGTGGTGTTGGCAATTTCGGTTTCCTACTAATGCTTAGGAGTCAGGACCTATCTGGCACAAAGAATCTGGCCATGGGTCGCATAGTGATAATGCATTACCCTGGGTTGAGCATTGAGGCCTATTGAGGTTTCACAGAACAACAAAATGTCTGCTCCGAATCTCTGAATCATGCTCCTTAGCGTCAAAAAGAAATATACTGTTTCGTCACTGGCGTCGTCATGTACGATGGTAACTTGAAGCGTCACACCATGTGCTTCCCAGATCAAGGTGTAACCCCCCTCCACACGACAGCCTCCCGCCCCTCTTACCTTCGCTTCCACCCCCGCAGTGTCCACTTCAGTGTCAACACCTGCAGCGTCTCCTCCTGCCACGGGCGACGAGGGCATTCCAAATGTTGGAGTACTAGTCCTTGGTATTAGTAAACGGAAATCACTTTGTTTTGTGGGAACTCGATCCCCCAGGAACGGCATGAGCGATGGTGGATTCTACAACAACGGAACGACGCAGCCTCCCTCTCTCTCTTTTTGTTTTTTTTTTGAACCATTTTATTCTGCGGCAGTACGATATGATAGTACAAGAGCGGTCTTTACCTAAGTAAAATAGCAAAAGATAGTAAACTACACTGTACCAAACTCTCGGCCCAGATCTAAAACCCCCGACCCCTACTAGCACCACAAAGTACTTACAACAAATCCCGGACTGGTCAGCAAAGAGAACTACAAAGGAATCTCATCTATTTCTTTGTTAACTGGAGGGTTTCCGACCCCCGAGTTCCCCGCAGCCTGTGAGTGATCTTCAGTGTGTTCCAGTGAAATACCGTTTCTTCCACGATGTCTTCGGGCAGAGGGGCATAGAAGTGAGCGTTGAGAAGGGGAGTGAGTGCGGGAAAGTATAAGCGGACATGGCACCCTCCCAGAGGAAGCCATAGTAAGGACAGAAGAGAAGTAAAGGGCATGGTGACCCTGCTGACGGAAATGAAAAGAGTGCGGTCGAAAGGATGGGATGAAGTCTACCCTGGAAATGTGAAGATAGGGGAAAAGATCCGGGCCCAGAAGCCTCCCTCTCTCCCACCTACAATATGTTCACTGCAAAAAAAACAACAACATTCTCACAAGGGCTTACGCCAATTCCGACATCACCGCACCACCCAGTCCAACCTTTAATAATGAAGGCATCAGTCTGAGATTATTTGGGAGCCTGATTGTAGTGGGCGGGGGATCGTAACTTTCGTAAGACCATCACGCATATTATATGGCATCATCTTATAAGAATTTAACCGAAAGTTGTAATCCACCACAGGCGCCGCAACTGGGACTTGAATCTTGCACTCGTCAAGCCGCAGCTTACAGTAACCATCAGCCAGTGCTGAAACTGTGCAGAACCGCGGTGTTCTCTACTATGGCATACACTGACGTGGCACATTACCTCGGGAACAAAACGCATCTAATTATCCGAGGAAGGTGGTAGCACATGGTGCACAATACTCCAGGAAAAACTCCTATTGAGTCTATTCTTTCGGCTAGAAGTCTGCACAGCTACGATAATGTTCGCTTTTGGGGTGCTTCTCTTCCTACTGCTACGGTCTGGCATCATCCCTGGGCCCGTTACATAGCTTCCAACTCCAAGGATGGGCATAAGGGCAATCGACGAGCCATTGGCTGGCTCGGGTATATAAGCCATCAAAACGTCCTCTCTTTCTTTTCCCGTTTCTCTACTCTCAAACGATCGTACATCCCCGCTCTTGGCGTGAGATATACAACAATTCCGTTGCAATGCGCTCGATCAGCATTTTTACCATCCTTCTTTCCCTCGCTTTTTTCGCCGCCGCCGGTCCTATCATGGACCAGGACAAACGTGAGCCAGGTGGAAGTCCGTCAATTGTTTCCCCTCCCTCTCCTCTTTTTTTGTCCTTACTGGTTGTCTTTGCTTTCATCCCTACTCCCAAATTCCCCGATACAGCTTCTAATCAAGGCGGCACTGTCGATTGGAAAAGATCGCCATCGGTGTGAGTGGTTGCGGAATTGCAGGGAACAGGAGATGGAGGTGTCATCGCAAGGCAGACCATGTTTAGATAGCAAAGGCGTGTTATGTTGGATTGAAAATTTTTGTGTTTCTTAGAAGTACAACGAGCTCGGAGACTTTCCCTGTGACCAGTGGCACAGAAACGTGTTCTCTACCAATGAAGTTGGGCTGTACCATTTGTAGAACGTGTAACCTCGCCATTACACTTGGAATCTCTGGGACTGTTTTGTGGCGCCTCGTGTGAATATATGAATGGCTGCAAGAAGTGGCAAGAAGCAAATTTTCTCTTCTTTTTAAAATCCCTGTTGTATATTCTGTGGCGTTGGTAATTTCTGTTTCTTACTGGCGCTTGACTAGCTAAACTACTGGCGTTTAACACCCGCCACCTACCTACACACCCGCCCCACATCAGAGGCGGCCCGTCGATGCTAACGCCCGTCTTTATGGGTTCTACCACCTTCTACAGCTACCTGGGCATCACCTGCGGTGATTGCTCGCATACTTCTCGAGGAACGGCTCAGAAAATAGCACTCTTCGCATCGAATTCTGGATGAAAGCGGTGTGTATTCGAAGACTAGCCCTATCGCGGCATTACATTGCTGGAAATTTCCGGCACTGGCCTGCTTGGGCACATAAACTCTAAGAACATCTCCTTCTGCCGTCCCACTTGTCCTCTCTCCGTAGAGAAGAAAAAGGAATATTTCCGCCACTTTGGTGCGAAGTCCGCTGTCATTTCATTGCTATGCGCTTGGTTACCCCGTTGGCCCATTCCCAATTCCCTAGCTACTAATGCTACAGCAGATTCCCTGGGACCAAGCCCCTGTCGGTGTGAGGGAATCAGTTCATCGGCCCCCCTCTTCCCCCCTCTTACTGTCTTTCTTATATTGGTCTCTCACTTCACTACTCTTCCAGGTCTCCCACGTCAAAGTAGCCATTAACTCAACACTTGAAATGCTTGCGGGACGTGGCTTGAAGATTCGAGCATAGTGACCCAATCCAAGGGTGGGAATACTTTTTTAGATCACTGCGAGGACTACCTGCTCTTTTGGATTGAATTTTCGACGAGCTCTTGATTCTGCTTTCAAGTTCTGCCCTTGGGTTTTAACTTGAAGACCACAGGTTCAGTTTCATTTTCCTTATAGAGTGTGCGTCATGGAATCTCAGATCCATGACCTGGACGCTCGGGTGTCCCGGTCATAATGAAACGTTTTGTCTGGGCCTTCTGGGCCCTCCGGGGCAGTAGTTGTTGGCCTCTATGACGGCCTTCGTATTGGTCAGCTCGTTTCACACCCCACGCTGGATCTACGCAGCCTCACACCCACAGTCCCGGTGATCACGGATGCCCACATTATTCTGTGTGTGGTGTAAGAATCGCTAACCCCTGTGATTACTCAAAGCATCGACAGCGTCTCGTTTTCGTCTCGGGATCACGATCTAATTTTGGCCGCCTTTTATCCATCGCTAAGTTCTGACCGACCTCTACTGACGTTATCTTTTTCGGTCTGCGTCTATCCCCAGGATGGCAGTCTTTGTACTGCGCTAGGAACTACTCGACTACTCGAGTATAGTAGCCCCTTCGCACTCACGGAGGCTCATCTACATCACTCTAATGATCTTTGCGGGGGATGAACAAATTCTGTTGTGCGCCTGGCCGCTCGGGGCGGTTTTTTGTAGCTTTTAGAAGCTTCCGGGGTCGGTTTAGAGAGACGACCAGCCTATGGCAGTGCTGATACTCGACTTCTTGGGTTCTTCCCTAACACCCTCTATCGTGGTCTGTGGCATACCTTTCTAGGACAGGCTCCGAAGCCTGAGTCGTACCATGGGCTTTGCGTCTCAGGGACCATCCGAGAGAAGGAATGGACGTTATTCTGCGTGAGTCATCCCCGCCGACGCTAACCGACTCATCTTGGATGTTGTACTACTAGTATTGTACTTCTTACCATCGCAGTTTTTATCATCATTAGTGATCGCTGGAATATTACTCGGGGACAGGGAACCGGCACCTTTAGGGCAGTGCACTGCTGGGGAAACGTCCCAGCGCTAGCGGGGAGGCTCAGCACATAGAATCAGATGACACCTAGAGTGCTGCCAGAAAAGAAAATTCACGTTCTTGACGCGAAATTCCATCGCCAAATGCGCGCAATCAGCCTATTGCCCCTCCCTCCGCTCGTTGCTTGGATGTTTGCGCTAAAATAGCTCACCGTGATGGAGAGTACAGACTCGAGCCAAAAGGATCGTCGGCTGTCCGGCCGGCCCCGACCAGACTTGAAATTGGTCTTTCACTTCCTTAATTCTTCTCCATTACAATTGATCCGCGCAATCTCACGTAACATTTGTCGTCGACGCAAATGCTCGGGAATCGGAGGGGAAGATGTGGTCCTGAGGACATAAAGTTATTTGAGACACTACACTGGACAAAAAAGCCTGCCTCGGTGACCACAAGGCAGAATCTTGAGCCCGACGAGTTCGTCGTATTTGCAAGAAGCACTAAAACAGAGTAGTCTGAGGTGGTCTGCGTATCAAAACATTCCCATCCGTACCCTTGATGCCTGTATATAATGCTCTGAGCCCTCCAGGGCCTTAATCTTTGACGCTTCGTACGAACGGCAACAGCAACAGAAGCCCTGCAGACTTCCTTCATGACAATTTTCGTTTTTTTAACACCTAAGACCGGTCGCCCCTCGGCAGATCACTCCCCTTTGGTGATCCGCGCCCTAGTAGCACTAATTCAATATCCAACGAGCAGCAGACTGCGGCTGCTTTGGCAATTGGGGCAGCTTTGGGGTACTAGCGTGAGCGATCCCGGGGCCAAGTCATTGTGTTTTCTGGAAACAGTCTTGCAGCAACTCAACTGCCTGGTACGGTGGGGAAGAGGATACCTTATTACGGAGGAAAAACAATATCGTACGCTACACAGGGTTCTGTACTGAGGCGCACGGAAATGGAATCCAAGAACAAAACCGCTTGGGGTGGGGAGATCAGGCGTGGCGGCAGTTACCGAAACTGGGTCAGGGCGTTGCCGTTGACCTTGTCCGCCTCACACGATGTTGTGGGGGTTGTGAACCAGCCTAGTGCTGAAGAATATCTCCATTTTGCACACCAACTTGAAGTTGCACCCTTTGGTACTGCCTCTCACCTGTTGTTCCGTCACTCGAATTCTGCTTTTTGTAGTAGCATTGCGTATGCTTCTCACCTGCTTCTCGCATCCTGAGTGTCCTGTCTCTCTGTTTCCACCGTCAGACAGTGAAACTTCCCTCTTGATAGGCAGCCTCTATGGATTCTTTCTTCATCATCGTTTTTCTTTTCTTTTCGTTCGACACGTCCGGGTCTCGGACTGCGTTACGGTGAGTCGCGTGGACTGTCGTGGGCTTCTGGCACGGATATAGAAGTATCCTCGGCAAAGTCGATGTCAATCGTATAAATGATTCTTCTGTCGCTGGCGGTACCGCCGCGGCTTCTCCTACTTTTTCTCCCGGAGAAACGTTCTCTGAGCTACCGATGATCTCTGACTCACGTAATTTCCTCATCACGCAGTTGTGCCGGGCACTCTAGAGTCACGAAGTCACCCTTCCTGCCATCGTTGCATGTGCTGTGGTTTCACTTTTACAGATTGAAGAAACTGCCAAAGGGGTTTTTTTTTCTTTTCTTGACTTTTGCGCTCAGCGGTCGACGAATGCGTGATACCCTCTCAAGGTTGTACTAAAGCCTTGAAAGTTCGTACGCCTGTTGATATGTGCATTGCCCCGGGGTGACGACAAATTCAAAACTGAATATAGGGAGCAAGCTGTCTTTTCCCCGTGGATCCGAGACCGTAGAATGCGGCTTCTATATGCGATCGAGCAGAGTACTGGGGAGTGGGGACGGGGGACTCTTTCGCTGAGACCCGTTCTCTCTGATTTATTATCTCCGTCACTTCTGGCGTGACATCCTTTCATGTGCGGTACGGTCATCATTTTCATAGCCGCCTTGTATAGGGATTCCAGATTCCGACTGCGCAAAGCGAAAGGATGTTGCCCCGTGTTTCGCGGAGGAGAAGGTCATCACCAGATGTGTTACGGACTTCGATCGATTTGATCACTTGTGCGGAGGGAAAGTATGTCTCGGCTCAGGCCGCTTCAGGAATTTGGGTATCCTTTCATGGTGCAATCAAGCGAAGACGTCTGCGCAGAAATTATCCGCGAATTTCATTTATGGACGACGATCCCCGGTCACGCCACGACACCTGTATGGTACCGGTCGCCAAGGCTAGGCCATGACCTAGCAACGCGTGAATTTCCGCGGTGGTCTCTGCTCATCGCCTCCGAGTCTCTCAGGTGCTTCTTTCCGGGTCCGCGTCACTTCGCCCGCCTTTGGCGGGCTTCTGGGGAACGTCTCTGGGCCCGGCGAAGACATACTACTTGGCTGGACGTTCCCTATGTATGGTAGACGCGTTTCTTAATACCGCGACAGCAGTCTAGGTGACGCCGAGTGACTGCAACGGAGTGGCTTGGCTCGCTCCTCGGTCGAAACCTATAAAGATTCGTCTGCCAGCATTTACTCTAACTCAGCCGCTCCGAAAGCCTTTACTCCTCAGCTTGTCCGCTTATACTCCATTCTCACCGGCGTTGAAGGGACCACAATGCGCACGATCCATCTCTTGATCATCCTACTCGCGCTCATCGCCAGGAATGCTGTTGCTGTTCCGTTGCGAGTATCTACGAAGGACAGGCTTACTGGTAGGTCCTTGCTCCTAGAAAACCGATACTTTGCGCATACTTACTCTGGTGACTACGTCGCTAGCTCTTACTCACAGCCCTGAGCGGGTTGGGTTCTTCGGACGCGAAAAAGTGTGTTCGCGCCGTGAAGCGTGCGCGTCTATCGTGGGAAGCCGGAGCTCGGAAGGTCGACCCCCATGATGAGAATATTTGAATATCTGGTCAGTTTGATGCGCTTGCGGCGTTATGAGTGGACACTGAAATGGCACTACCCTTAGCAGCCGAGACCATATTTCCGTCAAATATTTTTATGCGGAATCCATAGTTCGAATACTGCGAGCAGTTAACCAGGCAAATGTACGAATTTCTCGGGATGCACCCTGTGGCTTGGTTGTCCAATGTTTATTGCATGAAAGGCGGTTTTATCGAGTTTCTCTTCCTGAACGAATGCGATCCAGACACCACCGGCATGCGCTCTCTGGTTGTTGAGATGGTAAGGTGTGTGAAAAAATACATCGCTTAGATAACACACAAACCGTTTAAGGTGGATGTACCTTCCGGGAATTGAGTTACTTTCTCTCGCTGCGCCGACAGAGAAGGGATTCTCAGATCGCATCCGAGTCTGGTCCATCGTCCCAATAGTTAGGACTCAATAACAGACTATCTTTCTACTATTGAACCTTATTTCTCTTGCGACACCAGCAGTGTCAAATCGAGAGCCAAATTGTCAATTTCCGTAATCACCACCAACAGCCAAAGACAGTGCTCTCAGTTCGCCAATGGCCAGTAACAAACACCAAAACTCTTGGTAATACAACCAGTAGTCGCAAACCCCATGTGCCGGCACGCAGTGATATCTCCCGTGCTTTCCCGGGAATGCAACACACGCACACTACTCGCGAATAGTAGAGACAAAGGACCTTCGAAAAAAAAAACCCCTCGAAATCGTTCATAAGACGGGTTAGTTATCAAGACAACAAGATTAGTGAGCAAGCGGAATTCAGAAGCTTTCGCCGTAGGAGAAAAGCGCAGCTCTGGCCTCGTCCTTAGCTGCTCGTTCAGCTGGCGTCAAGGTTGGTGTAACTGCCGACGCCGCGGCAGAGGCCACAAGCCCAGTGGTCACAACATAGGGATGGAGGATACTATGCCGTCGAGTGTGACAAGATTTTTTCGAGGAAGGGGCCTGTGCGGATTCAGCTTCGACTCGGAGTGGTGGGTATTTACGTCGTGCTAAAACTGGGAGGTGTTCAGAGGTGTTCAGAACTGGTCGGAACTCGTCTCTGAACTCCCCCTGTTGTACAGATGGTGGTGTGGAAACAGAAACTCAGGCTGTGCACCGCCCGAGCCTGACCATGAACTGCACCAGTGTACCGAATCAAGAGTGTTTTCGAGAAATATGAGAGCTAACGCCGAGTCCCGACGTTCACATATCCACAGATCGCCGATACGCACTACTAGACACATTACCGCAGTGACGTGTACTGGCAACTTAATTGGCCAACACATTGCGCATATAATTTGTATATGACCATCTGGCGGCCTGCTTGACCTATGGGCGGCTCAGGGATAGTTTGGGAAAGACTCACCGGCGGCATCGTCATGGTGTAGTACCATATTGATTGGTTATCATGTGTCGATTGGTGATTTATTCCAGTCCAATATTTTCACGAGGTGTGGCAACTAATAATAGCATTCCTGAAATTTATTCGATACTTTTTGGGAGCTTATTCCAGTGAGGGCTTCATTGGTTTTGATATGACTTTTGTTCTTTAACCTTTGTTGGGCCCGGCGGTTGATCTGTCCATTCATCCGGATCGCCGGCTCGGTCACCGGTCGGGTGTTGCACGCGCCTTGAGCACATCTTTGTTAACTTAGTGTAAACTACATTCGCACGCCGCCTCTCCACTGCTCTGGGTATCTCGTCAGTCGTGTCAGGAATTCCAAGGGAGCTAGCACGAATTATGAGGCAATGGAAGCACTCGAGTCTGATGAGATAGATGTATGTCTCATATCATTTGGACCATTTGAGACCGTTGGCTTCTCTCAACTTCTGATCCACGATATGCCTCTTTCGTATGGCGCAGCCCCCTCTGGTGACCCCCACACATAATTGACGTATAGTCGGCGTTTCTCACTCTGACAGCGGCTACAGCAAATATATACTACTTATAAGAATCCACGGGGAGTGATGAGCTTTTGTTCACCCCGTACTTGGGACCACGCTCTGGTCTGCCCTACGCCACTCCATTTTTCTCCCATGTCCAGCGGTGCTCCTGACGTTGACGCGCATTACTTTCAATACAAACGGACAGTGTATGACAACCTTTTTGTCGGTATCATTTATGGTGAGGGACAAGAGGCCCGCCATTGCCCCTCCAGTTTCGAGCCATTCACAGGCGTCTATATCGTATTCTACTTTACCTCAACCTACATCCTCCTGTAAGGTTCATTTATACTCTCTAATCAAAGGCGATGCAGGCTTACAGTAGATGGCTTTCACGGGCAAACTGGGTTTCACTTCGTCTCGGCCTAGAATGTTCAGGTTTGGAATCACGACATTCATGTTCATCTTGGGAATCATCGTACTGGTGCAAGAGGCAGCTCTCGGTTTTCAGCGAATGTAGTTCTTCTTCCCCACGGCTGGTAGTATATGGTCTTTACATCGCATCCGTGTCGTCTTTGCGGTACATGCAACTATTACATGCCTGATGGTGCGCTCGCAGGATGCTTCCATGCTGTCTGCTTGACTCAACTAAAGGTTGTTCAGTATATTTTAAGCGATGTTATTTGCGCCAGGCGCACAGTGCTTCTATGGAACAGAGACAAGCGCGTCATCGCCATTCTTCTGTCCTTCATCCTTGGGACCACAGGTACATAAAACGGATCCCTCGTAATCGTCATTCTGCACTGATCGGGAACCAACGCTCGCAGCTCCTGCTGGGTGTGGACTCGATCTTGGCCTCTTCAGCCTATCCCACTACAGTATTCAAGTTGAAACTAAAGCGAAATTGGGTCCCCTAATCATGGTTGGCCCAACACTGTCAACTAATCTCCTCTCCACTGGTTGATCGGCTGGAAGGCTTGGTGTGCTCTTCTTACGTCCGACCCTTGGTGACCATACCTGACCATGTCGCTAGCATAGGAGACACTGCATCTCAGTCAGGAAACATTTGAGCGAAGGAAGTGGATTTGTGAGGATAGAGAGTCTTTGCTCTGCTCACCGAATCCGGTTTTATTTATTGCTGTCCTTGGGTATGTTTTATGTCTATGCTTGTAGAAGGTTTCACTGCGCTATTGAAGACTTTATATCCGACCTCGGAATTTGGCGTGATATCTAAGCCAGGCTTCAATGTTACGGACAACGTCCTAGTGACTGCCTCAATGTGTTCCGCTTCACATGTGTAACATTGATTTGTTCCTTCTACTCATTCTCTTGGACACTAAATACGGACTTGACAAACTGTCACAGGGTTGATATCCGACTCTCATAACCATTCTTGTCACCATGCAGAAGAGCCCAGTCGAATACCACTCGACTTACTCGACCGGAATGGAGTTCGCGAGTGTGCCAGCACCCTGACCACCCAGCGCTGGCGACATCCCACGACACGTTACACAATTCATTACGAGTACGCGAGCTACTCCGATACCCAAGTTCCATATGCGGTGTATATGATGACCCCTGATAAGGAAAGGGCCTGTGATCTTTTGTCGGTGACCCAGCGCTATATTTTTGGGTTGCAGACACATACCATATTCCCCGGGGATATCTGCGTGTGGGTGCTGTGCGTGCAGGTTGTCCAGCCCCCCACTTGGAAATTTCTGGATGAGAATGAAGAGTGGACGGGCTTGCGCAGCGAGGACCACATCGAGCTTGAGGCTTGAAGCGTGGGTCAAGGTCGAAGATGGGCGAGTCAGACAGGGCTGTGGGTGATTGCCTCAAGCGTGGCAAGCTGTGTCGCCTGAGACGCGGCGTCTAGTGAGAGGATGTACGCGAGCTCGTAGTGGTATGCCATGTCTCTGCACGGAGAGCGAAGCGCGTCAGCAGGCGAAGCAGAGAGAGGCAGAGGACGTGCGGCTCCCCCGCTTTGGAACAGACGTCGACAATGCGCTGCAAGAAATCGCTCTTCCCTGAGGGTGTGACCACACACTCCTTTAGCCACTTCTCGACGTCGAGACGGGAGACCTGCAGCACGTGCAGCTCATCGTTTGTGCTTGTGAGGTCAGGGAGACGGTAGGCAGATTGTCGTGGGAGCGTGGTCCCAAGTCGTTTCGAAAATCGCGGCACGTGTGTGTCCGCCCGACGTGGTCCGCCTCAAAGTCGCGCGTTACGAGGTCTCCTGACTCGATAGTGAGATTGGGCTGGCACTGTGCCTGCTGACGGAGGTAATTCAGGCAGTGCTGGTGCCGCACTGGTGCGGGAATCGGCGCCGCTAGTGCGGACCGTGAATCCGCTTGGAAACAGAAGCTCTGGCCGTGCATCGCCCGGGCCAAAACATGAATCACACCAATGTACCGGATCAGGAGCGTTTTCGAAGAATTTGAGAGCTAACGCCGAGTCCCAAAATTCACAGATCGCTGATACCCATTAGACATATCACCACTGTGATGTGCGCTGGTAATGGGCCATTGCACTTCGCGTAAAACTTGTAGGCTGCGGCCTGCTTGACCTACATCTTGTGGATGGCTCGGAACAAACAGGAGGTTCCAGGATGGTCCGAGAAAAACCTAGTAAGTCACAGGGATCTTGATGCATTGATGCGGCATATTCATTGACTGATTTTATTATCAATTGTCGATTGGCCATTTCTTCCAGTTTGATGTGTTCACGATGTGTGTGGCGACTTATAATAAGCTCAAATTTGATCTAGCGTTCTAAAGGCCCACCTCGACCCAAGACTAAGATAGTAAATAATCGACCATCTTCGTAACAGCTCACTGTGACCCTGTGATCCGTGAGAGTTACGACGCCTATTGGAAGATAACTCCAGGGAGGGTCTCCGTTGGTTTTGATATCATGACTGCAATTCCAAGCCCTGTTGGTTAGACTTTCCATCTATCCATCCAAGTCGAACCAGGGTCACCAGCTGGGTCACCAGTCGGGTGTTGCACACCTTGAGCGCTTCTCTGCGACTGTACTGTGAACGATGAGTCGTCGCATTCGCGCACCGTCTCTCCGATGTGCTGTCTGTCGCAAGGTCTGTCATGACTGGTTCACACGAGAGAAGCGGTGAGGGTACAGACAGTATAGGAGTTTCATTCCTATAGAATTAGACCCGGTAAGAGGACCAGAAAGGAAACCCATGGGAGATCGGATGGGGAAAAGAGCGAATGTATTTCCACCCCTAGAAGCAGGGTCGCAAACGAGCAAGCACTGGAGGGATACGTGAAGGGTATTGCCGCACGAGCAGCTCTACCTCCGTCAGGATCTGATCCAGCCTGAGCGAAGAGAGCTCGAACGGGAACCAGGAATTCCTAGGGAGCTGGAGCGAATCGCGAGGTAACATAAGTACCCGAAGGATCTGGTAGGACAGGTGTAAGTTATGGTACATGTCTTACATAATTTGAGGCTGTTGGCTTCGCTCAATGGTATCGATGTGCCTCCTTCGGGCGCTTAACTTGCCTGCTCCGGACCTCCGGTCTACATAATCGACATACGGTCGGCGGTCCTCGCTCTGACAGCCCTGCAAAAAATGACTACTTAAGAATCCGCTGGGAGCGATGAGCTTTTTTTGCCCCATACTTGGGCTCGCGCTTTGATCTGCCCTACGTTACTCCACTTTACCGCCATGTCTAGTGATGCCTTCGTCGATACCGCGTACTATTACTACCAATACAAACTGACAGTATACGACAACCTTTTTGTCGGTATCGTATATGGTGAGGGGCAGGAGTCTCGCCGTTGCTACTCCAAGTTCTGAGCCATTGCGCTGTGGACCGCAGGCGTCTATATCGTACTCTACGCTATCTCGGCCCACATCCTCCTGTGAGATTCATTTGTGCTCTTGAAGGAAGGATGAAGCATACTTACAGTCGATGGCTTTCAGGGGAAAACCAGGCTTCACTTCATCTCGGCCTAGAATGTTCATGTTTGGAATCACGACTTTCATGTTCGTCTTGGGAATCATCGCACAGGTGATGAGGACTGGTTACCGGTTTCAGGTAATGCAGTTGCGACTCGGCCTCACGGATGGCGGTAAATGGCTTTCATTTCGCATCTTTTTCGTGGAGGCAACTATTACACGCCTGATGGTGCGCCTGCACGATACTTCCATGCTGTCCGCTTGACTCAACTAACGCTGTTCAGTATATTCTGAGTGATCTAGTCTGTGCCTGGCGCGCTGTGGTTCTCTGGAACAGAGACAAACGCGTGATCGCCGTTCTTCTGCTCTTCATCCTTGGGACCATAGGTGCGTAAAAGGGATCCTCATAGTCGTCATTCTGTGCCGATCGGGAACCAACGGTCGTAGCTGCTGCTGGGTGTGAACTTGGTCTCGGCCTCGTACCCCGCTCCGGCAACAGTTTTATCAGCAATCCTGGACCCCTAATCATGGTTGGCCCAACGCTGGGAACTAATCTGCTCTCCACCGGGTTGATCGCCTGGATGGCCTGGTGCGCTGTTCTCGCGTCTGACCCCCGACGACCGTCTCTGACCACGTTGTGGCGTAGGCAACACCGTGTCTCGGTCAGGAAACATTTGGGCGAAGGAAACGGATCTGTGAGGGTCGAGAGGGTCTTCGCTTTGCTCATTGAATCCGGTTTTCTTTATTGCTGCCCTTGGGTATGTCCTACTTCCAGAGGCGTCTATGCTCGCAGAAACGTTCACTACGCTATTGCAGATTTTATATTTGATATCGGCGTTCTTTGTGATACCTGAACCAGGTTTCACTGTCATGGATGACGTCTTAGTATTTGTCTCAGTGAGTTCTGCAGCACATGGGCTCATTATACACATTCTCATGGGCACTAAATACAGGGTTTGTATCCAACACTCATAATCATCCTCGTCGCCATGCAGAAGAGCCTGGTCGAACACTACTCGACTTACTCGACCGGAATGCAGTTCGCGAGTACGCCGGCACCTGGACCGCCCATTGCAGGTGACATCGGACGACATGTGTACACGATTCGCCGCGAGTACGCAAGCGACTCTGAAACGCAAGTCCCATATACGGCGTTTATGAAGGCCTCTGATGAGGAAAAGAGCCTGTGATCTTTGGTCGGTGGGACGACGACTCGCCATAGTCCTGTTGAATGTGCCATATTCGCGGGTAACCCTCGATTTTGAACTATTTCTAAGTCTGCGACATCTGTTTGTGTGTATGAAACACATCAACTCCATTGACACCAGTTCTTTGTAGACTAAAATGGCCCTGGGTAGATCTCGAGAAACGGTACCGCTCTCCCCCACTCTGACAATTGATTACTTTTCACATCATTTACAACGGACAGATCCACTTTGCTTCACTGTAATTAAGTAGTTATCACGTTGATTTAAATTCAATTAATAGTAATCACATATGGGCATGTCGATACCGGATTTGGGCGAGCAAAACAAGGTCACCCATGCGCCGAGGATGGAATAACTCCTCGAGTACTCCTCCATGGGATGTATGTGGACGGTGGATGATGACATCCTCTTTGCATGTGATACGACATGGAGCGGAGTTTACACCCTTCAGAGAGCACGTTACACAGTATGCCTGCTGGCTAACGCGTGCAGGTCTGGACGGGACGCTCTTCACGAAATAACTAACATCCTTCCCATCAAGCAGCGCCTTACGATGCTAACGAAAAACTCTGCTCTCAGGTTATACCGCATTCCCCAGACCTCCTAACTGCTCTACTGCCTAGGCGAACTTTGGCAAACGTTGGGCCAGGGGGACCTACCGGTGGCTAGTGCAATTCCCAGACGTCTGCCGAGGCCGAAGTCGGCGAAGACCACATCTGCCCTTGAAGAACTGACTGCACGAGTTCCCGCTTTAGGTACACGAAGCGACGGCATGGCCGTTGCGCCCTGGGAGGTCCCCAACTGGTGCACGCGACCGAGCATCATGGGGCACTACGCCAAGAGCGAGCGCGGCCTGGCGTCTAGCGTGGACCAAGAAAATTCGGATTGACCGCCGTGACGCCGACGTTTCTCATCTTCACAGCCGGAGCTCTCTCCAACAAGAAAAACAATGATGGCGACCAGGTGGGGGCCATGGATCAGGGGCGGGCACAAGGCACACTCTCTGGACACCGGGCTCGCTCAGTATGATGTTGATGCCCACGTCGCACACGCTCTCATGGCAACAATGAACGCCTTGGTCCAATTCCTTGCCCTGGGCCAGCCCGTAACATTTACATCATTTCTTCGCGCCTCCTCTGTCATCAAGGGCATATTCAAACGTAGCTCCAAGGCCAAGCTCTCTAGTTTATGCACCAAACCAACCATGCACTCTCTAACTACGCTGGTCCCGTTACGAGCTTGGACCGGCTACCAGCAGTCTAGTCCCTCGATCCCTCTATCCCTTCGCGGAAGTGGTCCAGGCAGCTGAAGACATTTTCTCCTCTACTCCTACCCATACGAACTTCCAGTCACATGTCACAATCCGCCGTCTACCAACGTGCCCTACCGAAAACAGAGGCGTACAAACACTGATTCCAAGATTGGCATTGATGAGTTGGGCCATTTCTAGTCGCATACTACTCACTTTGTCTCGATTCAGAGACAGATAAATTAATGGCCGAACTACGAGCCTCGGATGCGTGTTCCGTATGGTACTACCCGCGCGACTTGTTCATGACACCTCCACTCTCCGCTTCACGACTGTCATCACCAAAGACTCCAGGGCCTCAGCCTCCGCACAATGTACTACTCCCTCAATTTCCGCTTTTTTCACCCCCTCCGTTTGTTCCGTCGCATCCGGCTTTTGATAACCTTTCGGCAATAGCGTTTCGACAATCTGGCCAGCTCCGAGAATAACTGAAGAGCAGGTTTTCTAAATAGTTCACCTCACGTTTCAGCGATCGAGAAGGAGGAAGCAGAGCTGAGACATCAAGCTTCAGTCCAACTGCTGTGAGCAGTGTCCCGAGAAGCCGAATCCGCTCTGACCCAAGAACAGAGACTGCGATTGCCAAGTAACCAGCCCAATACCACTGGTTCCGCTGTCGTACCCCTACAGTTGCTAGTTGGCCACGGGGCCATGAGCACGTCTCCGGTAGCGATCAACGACTTTACCCTAGTTCTACCATCAAGCCATCTTCGTTCATCGGTGACGTAGGTCCCTCCGCTCTATCAACATTTCTCGTAAGCTTTTCATTCCATCATCTAAAGGCTCCAAGCGAGGGTAGACCTAGTACTTCCCCAATAGTGGCGACGCCATCCAGCCCTCTTCCTGCTGGTCTAACACCTGTAGGGAGTATTCGCTATCGAGACCCGGTCAGACGTGATACAAACGAACACAAGGAAATCGCGAAAGACTTCCAGCATGTCGTGGAGACGGAAACAGAGAGGAATGCACGTGCGAAATAAGTCTCTATTAAGTCACTTCGGGTGACCGCGAAACCTACAGGCAACGCCACTATCACTGCTTTCAATACGACAGGGCCAGTGCCTGGGGGTCCTTCCATGTCATAATCGGGCTTTATCACTAGAGTCGCTCAGTCCCTCGGGATTAAAGGGTAAGCGCGAAATGACTTCAAGCCCGCCATCTTAAGGGGAGAGAATAGAAGGACTAATTTTTCCACTTCGTGAACCAGTCCATTGCCCCCCACGTCCATCCTGCCAGCCACGCGATTACAGCATACATCGAGCTCGTCGATGCGGCGTTCATGTGCGTTGCCGTGGTAATATCGCGTGGAAGTACGACATCACTGACCATCTGTTCTTTAAGTGGCGACTCTCGGAGCGCTCTCAAGCCATTGACGTGTGAAGCCCATCATGAGGAAGCACGGCGGAGACAGGTTCTGGGTGGCACAATGTGATAAGGAAGAAGAGGCGATGTGGACGGATCGCGAAGTCGGGTTCTACTCCGCCCTTGCATATGCAGGCGCAAGGGGATAAAAGGCATGGACAACGAACGGAGTTTATTTGTTTTAATGTCACTTAGTTTTTTTTGGAAATACAAACATTACGTGATGGAACATACTACAGTAGAACCCCTCTTAACCCATACCTCTCGGTGGACTTTCCAAGGTATGGGTTATGAGAGGTTATGGGTTATGAGAGGGATGCTATAGCCTACAAACGAATTTTGGTCGGATGGATGGGCTAGGGGTTATCAGGAGTATATATACATATTAGGAAGGTGGGTGACTCACATGACCGAAATTGAAAAGATCGCTGGTGTACACTTATTTTATCCCGATCCCGCACTTGCTCCAGGCACCTGTTTATTTGCATCCCTGGGCATGCTGCATTCATGCGTGCCATGACGACCTTAGTGATTCAAGCACAATGCATTCATGAAAAGGCGGGCGTTCTTATGAAGTAAGATGTGGATAACCAGGTTTCTGGAAAAACCCGAAACGTTTTTTGCGATATTGCTGATGCGATCAACAATGTGCCTCGGCAACGGTGTCAAGCGCGGACGTAAACAACTGACATACTGTACAGTCGGTGGTCATTAATATTGTCATTGCTGTGACAGCGACTACGGCATATGTCTACTACTTAAGAATCTGCGGGGAACAATGACCCTGAACTCCGTTTGCCCCATACTTGGGCTTGCGCTCTGATCTGCCTGTGCCTTCCGCCACTCCTTTTCGCCGTCATGTCTAGCGATACTCCCTTCGAAACCTCGTTCTATTATGATCAATACAAACTGACAGTATACGACAACCTTGTTGTTGGTATCGTATACGGTGAGGGATAAGAGACCCGCCGCCGCTACTCCAGTTTCTCAGCTATTGTGCTTCGCATCACAGGCATCTATATCGTACTCTACGTTACCTCGGCATACATCCTCCTGTGAGGTTCATTTGTAATCTTGAAGGAAGGACGACGCACGCTTACAGTCGGTGGCTTTCAGGGGCAAACCAGGCTTCACTTCGTCTGGGCCTAGAATGTTCATGTTTGGAATCACGACATTCATGTTCGTCTTGGGAATCATCGCACAGGCTCTAAGGACTGCTTTCCGGTTCCAGGTAATGCAGTCATACCTCTCTCTCACGTCTGGCGATATATGGCCTTTATATCGCACCATTGTCGTCTTCTATGTAGAGGCAGCTATTACACGCCTGATGGTGCGCCTACACGATACTTCCATGCTGTGTGCTTGACTCAACTAAGGCTATTTATTAGTATATTCTAAGTGATGTAGTCTGTGCCTGGCGCGCTGTGGTTCTCTGGAACAGAGACAAACGAGTCATTGCCGTTCTTCTGCTCTTCATTCTTGGGACCATAGGTACGTAAAAGGTCATCAAAGTCATTTTTCTGTGCTGATCGGGAACCAACGCTGGTAGCTGCTGCTGGGTGTGAACTTGGTCTCGGCCTCGTACCCCCCTCCGGCAACAGTTTTATAAGCAATCCTGGACCACTAATCATGGTTGGCCCAACGCTGGGAACTAATCTGCTCTCCACCGGGTTGATCGCCTGGAAGGCTTGGTGTGCTCTTCTCGCATTCGACTCCCGACGACCATCTTTAACCATGCCACTCGCTGGTGTAGGCAACGCCGTGTCTCAATCAGGAAACATTTGGGCGAAGGAAATGGATCTGTGAGGGTCGAGAGGGTCTTCGCTTTGCTCATTGAATCTGGTTTTCTTTATTGCTGCCCTTGGGTATGTCCCACTTCCAGAAGCGTCTATGCTCGCAGAAGGGTTCACTGTGCTATTTCAGATTTTATATTTGATCTCAGCATTCAATGTGATGCCTGAACCGGGCTTCACTGTCTTGGACGACGTCTTATTGTTTATCTCAGTGAGTTCTACGATACATGTGTTCCATCTACACATTCTCTTGAGCGCTAAATTCCGACCTAACACAGGGTTTATATCCGACGCTCATAATCATCCTCATTGCCATACAGAAAAGCCCGGTCGAATACTATTCGAACTACTCGACAGGAATGCAGTTCGCGAGTGGGCCAGCACTCAGACCACCCAAGGCTGGCGACATGCGACGGCACGTGTATACGATTTGTCGCGACTCTGATACGCAAGTTCCACCTACAGTGTTTATGAAGACCTCTGGTGGGGAAAAGGGCCTGTGATCTTTGGTCGGTGTATCGTCGTCGTTGTCCTGTTGCCAGTGATTTATGTCGTATTCGCAGGTAACCTTCGATTTTGTAATATTTCTGCGACATCTCTTTGCTGGTGTTAGCGTGTACGAAAAGCACATCAATTACATTGTCTCTACTTCTTTGTAGACTTGGAAATGCCTGGCTAGGTCTCAAGGGACTGTACTTACTCTCCTCCACACTGACAATTACTTACTTTCCGTACCACCCCCACGGACTGATTCACTTTGGACCGGCCACGGATTCAGTCTCCGCCTCATCCAAACGCCTTTTTTATTGTACAGTAGTGTACCCAAATTTGGCTCTCCAGCTCTGGCTTCGGAATAACGGATAAAGCAGACTGAACTACGAGCCGATCGTGCTCCCCTAGTGTCGGGCCGTCTTTTTCTTTTTTAAAAAAGAAAGCTATTTATATACCTGAGACAGTACTAACACAAGATCGGTCGTGACAGAAGCCATAATATTGAAGTAGAGATGTAAGTGGTAGGAAAACTGTACTACTCACTGTTGTGCCTATAAGTCAACGAAGACCTGTGCTATTCGGTTTTGCGATAGGAACCCAGAGGGGTCACAAGGAAGCGTAGGAAAACGAAATTGGTTTGAGTAACGTGGTAATTGGCTGGTCCGCAGATATAGCGGTCCTCCTGGATGTGTTTGAATCGGGGGCAGCCATAGAAGAGGTGGAAGAATGTGCGGCTGTGAAATCCGCAGGACGTTTCAGGGGGGAGGTCTTTCCTGAAGCGTCGGTGTAGTTTACCGTGAAGTCGTGCCCCACCAACGGGGCTGTGCGGTGGATGTGGCGTGGGGTGACGGTTGGTCGACTTTCTGTTTCTTCTGTTGTACGTGGCGCCCTGTTAGAGTGGGTGGTTTGGAGCCGTCCGTGGGTTTGGTGATGGCGTAAAGATGGGCGTGGTGGTCATGGGATGACAAGCGCTTTCCGCCCCCCGACGTCCATTCCATAGCCCAGTGTTTGAACGCCCTCTGACGAGCCTTGGTTTTTCTATAAGTCATGGACTACACCCGGTTGAAATTGGCAAGCTGAGCTATAGTGTAGGTCTCTTCAGCCTTCTTGTGTGTCATTGAATCCAGGTCCCTGTGCCGACACACTGGGGACAATACCGGCGTAATGTTGGTGTCCCTGTGGGAGGAATAGCAACGTGTAGCGAATTAGGCTGAAAAGAAGGGAGTGTTAGTTCTCAAAATAAAACGATACTCATTAATTTTTTATAGTGCGACTTGGATGCAGCACAGTATATAAATCATCTGGGGTGGGGTAGCGTGTGAGCAGTATTTGTCAATCCGTTCGACTGCTTTCGCGAGCCCGAAAAGATCGACGTCATGTTGAACGGCCTCAGTGCCTAGGCACCAAGACCGTGTGTGCTATTCCTCTAGCCTCCCTGAGGGCCCTCCAAGATGGCGGCAACACCGTCTACCACCTTGTCGTTGTACCTCCCTTTGTTGGAGAGAGTGACAGCGATGCTGATCATCGACTTACTAGCAGCTGGGAGCATCTGGATCAGATCGTCGGCCCACTATTTTCGGTCTTGCGGCCGAGTAACATCCATATAGTTCACGTGGTTCACCCAGTTGGGAGCCTCCCAGGGGGCCACGGCCACGGTCAGAACGTCTGGTACTCCACCAAGTAAGAGTCCTGGTGTAATAGCCGTGAGGCGGTGCATGCTCGATAGGGAGCCCCCACAAGTCGACCTTGGCGTCCACCACAAGAGATCACACGTCGATCGTAGATCCGACACGTGCGATCTCCATCGCCTCTGACCCGTATTCCGGATTGCGCAGCGCAAGGCTGCAATACTCCATCCCGTCACGGTAGTCCAACGCATGGAACTGGATAAAAAAGTTGAGATCCACTTTTCCGTATAGGACTGGTACCACAGAAAAGTCTCGAACAACTTGACCATCGACGACTATTCACGATTTTCCCACGATTTATGGTCAGTGACCGTGACACCAGACCCCCGACCGGCACAACACTGCTCCGGGCACCAGAGCGTGCTGCACACACGCATACGATGATAACCTTAGTACAATAATTCAAACACAATACATTCATGAAAAAGGTAGACATCCCTATGAAGTTACGTGTGCACAACCCCCTTTCAACATGTGATAACTTGAATTGCTATCCTCATTGACTGCTGGTTTGCTGGGTCTCCAAATTCTCGAAATCCAGAAATCCGGAAAGACCCGAAACCTTTTTTGCCATCTTACTCTGATGCGATCAGCAATATGCCTCAGCAACGGTGTCAAGCGCGGACGTAAACTACTGTCATACAGTCGGCAGTTCTATCTGACACGGCTGCAGTAAATGTCTACTACTTAAGAATCCGTGGGGAGAAATGAGCCTGAGCTCTGTTTGCCCCATACTTGGGATCGCGCTCTGATCTGCCTTCCGACACTCCTTTTCGGCATCATGTCTAACGGTACTCTCATCGATCCCCCGTTCTATTACGATCGGTACAAACTGTCAGTATACGACAACCTTTTTGTCGGTATCGTATACGGTGAGGGACAAGAGACTCGCCGTTGCTACTCCACTTTCTCAGCCATTGTGCTCTGCATCACAGGCGTCTATATCGTACTCTACATTACCTCGGTCCACATCGTCCTGTGAGGTTCATTTGTGCTTTCGGGGGCAGTACAATGCATGCTTACAGTAGATGGCTTTCAGGGGCAAACCAGGCTTCACTTCATCTCGGCCTAGAATGTTCATGTTTGGAATCACGACTTTCATGTTCGTCTTGGGAATCATCACACTGGTGATAAGGACTGGTTTCCGGTTTCAGGAAATGCAGTTGCGACTCGGCCTCACGGATGGCGGTAAATGGTTTTCATTTGGCATCGATATCGTGGAGGCAACTATTACACGCCTGATGGTGCGCCTGCACGATACTTCCGTGCTGTCTGCTTGACTCAACTAATATCTGTTCAGTATATTTTAAGCGATATCATCTGTGCCTGGCGCGCTGTGGTTCTCTGGAACAGAGACAAACGCGTGATCGCCGTTCTTCTGCTCTTCATCCTTGGGACCATAGGTACGTAAAAGGGATCCTCATAGTCGTCGTTCTGTGCTGATCGGGAACCAATGCTCGTAGCTGCTGCTGGGTGTGAAGTTGGTTTCGGCTTCGCGTTCTTCATCAGCATTAGTTCGAAAAGCAGCCCTGGACCCCTAATCATGGTTGGCCCAACACTGGCAACTAATCTGCTCTCCACCGGGTTGATCGCCTGGAAGGCTTGGTGTGCTCTTCTCGCATTCGACCCCCGACGACCATCTTTGACCATGTCGCTGGCGTAGGCAACACCGTGTCTCAGTCAGGAAACATTTGGGCGAAGGCAATGGATCTGTGAGGGTCGAGAGGGTCTTCGCTTTGCTCATTGAATCTGGTTTTCTTTATTGCTGCCCTTGGGTATGTCCTACTTCCAGAGGCGTCTACGCTCACAGAAGGGCTCAATGTGCTATTTCAGATTTTATATTTGATCTCAGCATTCAATGTGATACCTGAACCAGGCTTCACTGTCTTGTACGACGTCTTATTTTTTATCTCAGTGAGTTCTACGATACATGTGTTCCATCTACACATTCTCTTGAGCACTAAATCCCAACCTATCACAGGGTTTATATCCGACTCTCATAATCATCCTCGTCGCCATGCAGAAGAGCCCGGTCGAGCACTACTCAAACTACTCGACCGGAATGCAGTTCGCAAGTGGGCCAGCCCTCAGACCGCCCAGCGCTGGCGATATGCGACGACACGTGTATACGATTTGTCGCGACTCTGATACGCAAATTCCACCTACAGTGTTCATGAAGACCTCTGGTGAAAGCGGCCTGTGATATTTGGTCGTAAATCGTCGTCGTCCTGTTGCCAGTGATTTATGTCGTATTCGCAGGTAACCTTCGATTTTGTAATATTTCTACGACATCTCTTTGCTAGTGTTAGCGTGTATGAAAAGCACATTGATTACATTGTCTCTAGTTCTTTGTAGACTCGGAAATGCCTGGCTAGGTCTCAAGGGACTGTACTCACTCTCCTCCACACTGACAATTACTTACTTTCCGTACCACCCCCACGGACTGATTCACTTTGGACCGGCCACGGATTCAGTCTTCGCTCAGTCCAAACGTCTTTTATTGTACAATAGTGTACCCAAATTTGGCTCTCCAGCTCTGGCTTCGGAATAACGGACAAAGAAGACTGAACTACGAGCCGATCGTGCTCTCCTAGTGTCGGATCGGCTTTTTCTTTTCTAAAGAAGAAAGCTATTTAAATATACCTGGGACAGTATATAACACAAAACCGTTCGTGACAGGAGCCATAGTAATAATGAAGTAGAGATATAAGTGGAAGAAAACAGTACTACTCACGGTTGTGCTCATAAGTAAATGAAGACCTTTACTGTTCGGTATTGCGATAGGAACCCAGAGGGATCACAAGGAAGCGTAGGAAAACGAAATTGGTTTAAGTGACGTGGTTAATGGCTGATCCGCAGATATAGCGGTCTTCCCGGATATGTGTGAACCGGGAGCAACCATAGAAGAGGTGGAAGAATGTACAGCTGTGGTACCCGCAGGGGCGTGTTGACGTTTCAGGGGGGAGGTCTTTCCTGAAGCTTCTGGTGTAGTTTTCCGTGAAGTCGTGCTCCACCATGGGGCAGAGTGCGGTGGATGTGGTGTGGCGTGACGGGGGGGCGACTTTCTGTTTCGTCGGCTGTGACATGGAGCCCTGCCAGAGTGGGTGGTTGGAGCCGTCCGGGGAGTTTAGTGACGGCGTAAAGATAGGCATGGTGGTCATGGGGAGATAAGCTCTTTCGGCGCCCCGACATCCATTCCATAGCCCAGTGTTTGAATGCCCTCTGACGAGCCTTGGCTTCTGATAAGCCGTGGACTGCACCCAGTTGAAAGTGGCGAGCAGAGCCATAGTGCAGGCCTCTTCAGCCTTCTTATGCGCCGTTGAATCCAGGGCCCTTCCCCGACACACTGGGAACCATACCAGCGTAATGGATTTGTCCCTGTGGGGGGAATATGAACAGGTAAGCGGACGATGCCGAAAGAAGTGAATGTAAGTTCTCAAACAGAACGATGCTTATTAATTGTTTATAGTACGGCTTGGATGTGGCACAGTATGTAAATCTCCTGGGGTGGGGTAGCGCGTGAGCACTATGTGACAATCCGTTCGACTGCTTTCGCGAGCCCGAAAAAAATCGACGTCATGTCGAACGGCCTCAGTGCCTAGTCACTAAGACTGTGTGTGCTATTCCTCTAGCCCCCTCCCTCCAGGATGCCGGCAACACCGCCCACCGCCTTGTGATCGTACCTCCCTTTGTTGGAGAGTGTGACAGCGATGCTGATTATCGACTTACTAGCAGCTGGGAGCATCTGGATCAGATCGTCGGCCCACTATTTTCGGTCTTGCGGCCGAGCAACACCCATATAGTTCACGTGGTCCACCCAGTTGAGGGCCTCCCAGGGGGCCACGGCCACGGTCAGACCGTCTGGTGCTGCATCAAGTAAGAGTCCTAGTGTAATAGCCGTGAGGCCGCGGATGCTCGATAATGGTGAGATCATCTGTGCACTAACCGGCTTCTCCTTTGTGTTCGTCACGTCTACCCAGAAATCCGGTTTACGCGCCTTGGGGAAAGGCTAGTAGGAATGCGTGATACGCCCTCGACTCGCATGTGAGGCTCAGAAGTTGCTCCGTCATATTGTACCTCGGCGTGAACGAGCCCGTTAGTCCAACGCACGGAACTGGATAAAAGTCGAGATCCACTTTTTGGTTTTGTATAACTACGACTCTGTCGCGGGGGGTGATGAGAGCAGGTGGCAAGATCGCCCCACCTCCGGCTTGACGAGCAGACGACAATCATTTTACGGAACGGTATCATAAACCCGCCATAAAAGACACTGCCCACTGCGGACTCGGATAAACTTTGTCGGGTCCTGCAGCAGACACTCGCGCGAGCGTACGGGCAGACCCTGGATCGGGGGGAACTGGGGATTCGTCATGGTTCCGTTGCGGTACAACAAGTCGAATGTAAACGCTCGGGGTTTACAGTTTTCGTGGGGTCGGCGGAGTACAAGACGGATGGAGCGGTAGCCCAAAGAAAGAAGGAGGACGCTGTCGAGAAGCGTGCAAGCCGCTATGATGACGAAACCAATGCGTAAGAGCATTTTGGTCCTATTTCTTAGGACAACTGGGGGGCTACAATCAGAGCAGGAGTGCATGCCATACGAGTGGAAAGAGGATAGAATGTAATCGTACTGGGGTAGCGCTCTGCATCATTGAGATCTTCTTCCGACTTATCCCGGGTCAGGGGAATGGTGGCTGGGACGCCACATGGGGAGAGGCAGTCAATAGATGAACAGTTTTTGCAACGAACAACATATAGAGGGGTGCCAAACGGGTTGCCGAGGTCACTAGACGCCGCACAGAGTTAGAGGGGGCATGTCGAGCCATACCATCGTCGAGGGAGATCCGCCACGAGTTACTTTAAGAGGCCTGGTATACAATCGAACAGCTCCGTGAGATCTGCGCGCATACAGATAACCAGCGTTACGCAAATGGATTGGTAGAATTCGATTCTGTACTGGGGGGTGGGCCACTGATGGGGTCAGGTCATCAACATATCAGCATTCGCATCAGCGGGAAGGCGATGCAAACCAGACAGCATGGAGCCGTGTCACGATGGATCCGCTAGAAATTGATCACACGAACTGTACAAACTTGAGACTTAGTTAAACGGCGGGGTCACGGAACGACCTCGAAGGAGGATGAGGCCTAATTGTACAGATTTGAAGGTGACACGATGTACCAGTGATGCTTCAGTTAAACTCGAAGTTGGGTGTCGCTAGTGGAACGCAAGACCGTGTTTCAGAGGTCGTCCGGTGATGCGATGGGGACGGGCCGGCGGCCACAACGGATCTCAAGGTGTAAAGAGCAACTGACTGTATTCAGCTTCAAATTGGACGTTCTTAACGAATGCGAACAATGTATGCGTCAAGTTCATAGACGCAACGCTAAGCGCAGAGACGGGAACAAAGAGTATGACAAACACGTTGGGGTACTTTCGAAGCATTGCATACACTGGGGACAGATGTACGTCTCACATGTGCAAGTGGAGTATTCGAGACCTTTGCCGGGCCGGCTTCTCTCAGCTTCCGACTCTCGGATCCAAGTTATGCCTCTTTCGTATGACATACGCTGCGTTCCCTACACAACTGACATACAGTGGCAGTCGGCGGTCCTCGCTCTGTCCACTACTTAACAATCTTCGGTGAGAAATGAGCTCTGTTTGCCCCATTCTTGGTCCCACGCTCTGATCTGACCTGCGCCACTCCATTTTGTAGCCATGTCCAGCGATGCTCCCGGCCTTGCCGCGTTCCCACCCGCGTTCTATTACTTGCAATATAAACTGACAGTGTATGACACCCTTTTTGTCGGTATCGTATATGGTGAGGGACAAGAGTCTCGCCGGCGCCGTTGCTACTAAAATTTCTGAACCATTGTGCTGTGCATCCCAGGTATCTATATCGTACTCTACGTTACCTCGGTCCACATCCTCCTGTGAGGTTAATTTGTGCTTTCGAAGGATGCACGATTCACGCTTACGGTATACGGCTCTCAGGCGCAAGCCAGGTTTCACTTCGTCTAGGCCTAGAATGCTCATGTTTGGAATCACGACTCTCATGTTCGTCTTAGGAATCATCGCACAGGTGCTAAGGATAGCTCTCTGGTTTCAGCACATCCAGTGGATCACGATTGGCAATGTATGGTCTTCCCATCGCATCAATGTCGTCTTTGCTGTAGAGGCGACTATTACACGCCTGATGGTGCGTCTGCACGGTGGTTCCATGCCGTCTGTTTGACTCAACTAAAGGTTGGTCAGTATATTCTAAGCGATGTTATCTGTGCCTGGCGTGCCGTGGTTCTCTGGAACAGAGACAAACGCGTGATTTCCATCCTTCTGCTCTTCATCATTGGGACCACAGGTACATAAAAGGTTCGTAGATGTCATTCTGTGCTGATCGGGAACCAACGCTCGTAGCTGCTGCTGGGTGTGAACTTGGTCTCGGCCTCGTACATGTCGCACGGTCCTCACCCCTCCTCACCCCATCCAACTCCAGTGTTCAAAATGAAAGCAACTTGGGCCCCCTAATCATGGTTGGCCCAACACTGGCAACCAATCTGCTCTCTACTGGGTTGATAGCCTGGAAGGCTTGGTGTGCTCTTCTCACGTCCGACCCTCGATGACCATTTCTGACCATGTCGTCGGCGTAGGCAACACCGCATCTCAATCAAGAAACATTTGGGCGAAGCAAGTGGATCTGTGAGGGTCGGGAGGGTCTTCGCTCTACTCATCGAGTCCGGTTTTATTTATTGCTGTCTTTGGGTGTGTCCTACTTCCAGAAGCGTCTATGATCGCTAAAGAGTTCACTGCGCTATTGCAGATTTTATATTTGGTCTCAGCGTTCAGCGCGATGCCTGAGCCAAGCTTCACTGTCTTGGACGACGTCTTATTGTTCGTCTCAGTAAGTTCTGTGGCACATGTGTTCCTTATCCACATTTTCTTGGGCACTAAATACCGACTTAACGCAGGGTTTATATCCGACGCTCATAATCATCCTCGTCACCATGCAGAAGAGCCCGGTCGAACACTACTCGACCTACTCGACTAGAATGCAGTTCGCGACTGGGCCAGCACTCAGACCGCCCAGCGCTGGCGACATGCGACAACACGTATACACGATTCACCGCGAGTACGCAAGCGACTCCGATGTGCAAGTTCCATCAATGGTGTTTATGAAGATCTCTGATGAGGAAATGAGCCTGTGATCTTTGGTCAGTGGGATGAAAATTGTCGTGATCGTCTTGTTTAATTATGCCGTATTCGCAGGCAACTGAACCTTCGATTTGGAATATTTCTGCGATATCTCTTTGCTGGAGTCAGCGTGAATGAAAAGCACGTCAACTACATTGCCTCCAGTTCTCTGTAGACTCGCAAAAGCTCGTCTAGATCTCAAGAAACGGTACTTGGTTCACGTTGGACCCGACTCCGCCCAAATACCTTTTTTTTCTCTTTGCTTATAAATACTCGGACAGGCAAAACAAAGTATATCTATTAGTAAGTTAGCTAATTCGTATTTTTGGTATAATACTTCAATTGGGCTCTCCAGCTCCAGCTTCGGAATAACGGGCACAAAACTGACTGAACTGCGAGCTGATCGTGCTCCCGTAACGTCAGATCGTCTGGGGCTGCACCGAGTAAAGTTCTAGTGTAATAGCCGTGAGGCCGCGTATGCTTGATAAGGGTGAGATTATCCACGCACCAATTTAACTTCTCCTTTGTGCTCGTCGCATCTACCCAGCAATCCTCATTGCGCACGCCTTGATGACAAGCTATCAAGATCGCGTGATACGTCCCCGACTTGCATGTGAAGCTCGGAAGCTGCTCAGTCGTATTATACCTCAGCGTGATCGTGCAGACTTCGTCAACGCAGCGCGCAGGGTTCCTGTACGAGAGTCTCCGCAAGCCTTGGCATCCACCGCGAGGGACCACACGTCGATCGTAGATCCGACACGCGCGATCTCCATTGCCTTTGACCCATATCCCGTAATGTGCAGCGCAAGGCTGCAGTTCTCCATCCCGCAGTCCAACGCGCGGGGCGGAACAAAGGTCGAGATTTACTTTCCCGAATCAATATGATTCTGTCGTGGGGATGATGAGAGCAGATGGTGGTAAAATCACCCCACCTCAGGCTCGATGAGTAGACGACGATCATTTTACGGAGCGATACCATTAGCCGTCATAAACGACATCGGCCACTGCGGAAAGACCTTGTCAAGTTCTGCGGCAGACACTTGCGCGAGGGCACGAGGCGGGTCTTGGATTTGGGAGAACTGGTAATTTGTCTTGGTTCCGTTGCGGTACATCAAGTCGAAAGTGATTGTGCGTGCTCGGGATTTCCAGCTTTGCGTGGAACCATATCACGATGGATCCGCTAGAAATCGTTCTCATGAGCTGTACAAACTGAGCTAAACGCCGCAGTCACGGAACGGACGAAGGACGAGGCCTAACTGTACAGGTTAGAGAGTAACACGATGCGATTCTTCAGTCAAACAGGCTGCCGGTGTGCGTGTCTCTACACAGGAGCGTGATTCAGAAGTCGCCCGATGATGCGATGGCAAATGGACTTAGTGGACAAGCGGGTCTCCTCCAGGAAGTAATACCAGTCTAGCCAGTTCCACGCGTTGTAGTCCCAAGTCGTTTCGGAATCGCGATACGTAGTCCCCTGGCTCGAGCGTGAGGTCAAGGTGACACAGCGCCTGCTGGCGGAGGTAATTCAGGTCGTGTTGGTGGCAGGAATCGCTTGCTGGTGCGGTTCGTGAGCTGCTTGTGCAAGTAGAGGACGAGGACACAATGCTATTGGTGGTAGAGCGACATCGCGAACGTCCGGTTGTCCGCGCCGATGCGTGCCGCGCCGTCGTAGCCGAATCCCCTTTCGTAGCTCATTCGTGAATGGTAGGGACAATGGACCGTCGAATAAAAATTCGGTAATAGTCGTTGCCAAGTTGAGCTAATCGTCAAAGATTAGTAAGAAAGTAGAATCCAGAAGCTTTCGCAAGAGAAAAGCTCACGGTTGGTTCCGTCCTCAGTTAGTGTAACTAACGCCGCGGCAGAGACCACAAGCGTGATGGACACAACATAGAGGAAGTGCATGATACTATGCCGTCAGGTTAGACAGGATTTTTTGACGAAGATCGAGTGGAAAAAAATTATGGGGACTATGCTAATAGCATAAGACATGCGCTACATTCCGATGACTGTCCCAATTGTCAGTTCAAATGAAGTGAGGCATCCATAGGCGACCTAAGAGGCGACCCATCATAAATCGCAAGGACATTCGTGTTACCATCTGTGATACCCAGAACACTTGTACGACCTTGAGGTATTCAGGAGTGATCACTCTCAAATACTTCTGGACACCCCGATTATGAACTGTACCAAGTCAAGAGTGTTTTCGACATTCACAGATCGCTTATACCCACTGGACACATTACCACTGTAACGTACGCTGGAAATGGACACTGCACTTCGCGTAGAACTTGTATACGGCCGTCTGGCGGCCTGCTTAACCAACGTCTTGTGGTTCGGACTCGGAACGGCCTGTCCAGGGACGTTCCAAGATAGTCATCCGGGAATTAGCGAAAAAATTTCGGATTTTTCCAGGGTCTTTACGGGTTTGGGTTTCCGGGGTTCTCGATTCGAACCCGGAAACCTTGAAACCAGTCAGTAAGATGGCGCTGATGCTTGATCGCCATCTTGGATCACTTAGCTAACATTGTGAGTATAATAATCTCTGTATTGGTCACTATAGACCAAGTATAGACAAAGCAAAAGCATGAGTGGTAAATGAGCAATGTGACAGTCCCATGAGACTTGATGAGGCCCGATGTTGATTTATTGGTGCAGTCTGCGTATCTACCAAGGGGCTTAGTGGGTTTCTGAATCCCTGTCTAGGTGTGCCCATGAGAGCAAGACCCAATATAAACAACCGACCGTTTTCGTAACAGCTCACAGTGATCCAAGAGGATCACGATACTTTTTGGGAGCTAACTCCAGGGAAACCTCATTTGGTTTTGATATGACTGCAATCTTCAAGCTCCGTTGGGTTGACTTCCCATCTGTCCCAAGGTCTGTCCATCGAACCGGGTGTTACACGCGTTGAACCCTTCTCCACCACATGAACGCCTCGAATGAGTACACTGAGTACTTTATGGGTCGTTGCATCCACACGCCTTCTCTCTGATGGTCTGAGCACAGTATCTCGTTCGTCGAGACAGGAATTCCTAAGGAAGCTAGAGCGGATTGCTAGGCAACGTAACATCAGAGTCTGATGGGACGTGTGTGTGTCGCCATCATTCATCATTCGAACCATTTGAGACAATTGACCTCTATCAACCTCTGATCCAAGTTCTGCCTTTCTCGTATGGCGCTGCCGGTTCCCTAACAGTTGACATTAAGTCGGCAGTCCTCACTCTGACGGCGGCTACAGAAAATGTCTACTACTTAAGAATCCGTGGAGAGCAATCAGCTTTGCTTGCCCTATACTTTGCCTCAGGCTCTGATCTGCCCTTCGCCACTCCATTCCACCGCCATGTCCACCGATGCTCCCGACATTGCTGCATATTACTACCAATACAAACTGACAGTGTATGACAACCTTTTTGTCGGTATCGGATATGGTGAGGGACAAGAGACTCGCCATTGCTCCTCCCAATTTCTTAGCCACTGTGCTGTGCCTCGCAGGTATCTATATCGTACTCTACGTTACCTCGGTCCACATTCTCCTGTGAGGGTTATTTGTGCTTTTCGAAGGAAGGGCGACGCACGCTTACAGTAGATGACTTTCAGGAGAAAACCAAGTTTTACTTCGTCTCGGCCTAGAATGTTCATGTTTGGAATCACAACTTTCGCGTTCGTTTTGGGAATCATCTCACTGGTGCTAGAGAAAGCTCTCGGGTTTCAGCAAATGCAGCTGTTCGTCGATCCCACGGCTGATGGTGTGTGGTCTTCGGATCGCATCACTGTCGTCTTTACCGTAGAGGCAACTATCACACGCTTGATGGTGCGCCTGGACGATGCTTCGGTGCCGTCTACTTGGCTCAACTAATGCTGTTCAGTATATTCTAAGCGATATCATCTGCGCCTGGCGTGCGATGGTCCTCTGGAACAGAGACAAACGTGTCATCGCTATTCTCCTGCTCTTCATCCTTGGGACCATAGGTGCATAAAAGGGATACCTCGCCGTTATCATTCTGTGCTCATCAGGGACCAATGCCCACAGCTGCGGCTGGGTGTGACCTTGGTCTCAGCCTCATACCGCTCTTCAGCCCATCCCATAACAGTATTCAAGTTGAAAGCAGCGTGAAATTGGGAGAGCGTGCCTTAATCATGGTTGGCCCAACGCTGGGAACTAATCTGCTCTCTACCGGGTTGATCACCTGGAAGGCTTGGTGCGCTCTTCTCGCATTCGAACCCCGACGGCCATGTCTGACCATGTCGCTGACATAGGCAATACCGTGTCTCAGTAAGGAAACACCTGAGCGAAGCAAGTGGATCTGTGAGGGTCGGGAGGGTCTTCGCTCTACTCATCGAGTCCGGTTTTCTCTATAGCTGCCTTTGGGTACGTCCCACTTCCAGAAGCCTGAGCGTCTATGTTCGCACAAGGTCTCATTAAGCCATTTCAGATTTTGTTTTTGGTCTCTGCGTTCGGCTTGATTCCTGAGCCAGGCTTCACTATCATGCAAGGCGTCTTATTGGTTACCTCAGTGAGTTCTGCGGCACATCTCTACACATTCTCTTAGGCACTAAATACCGACTTAACACAGGGTTTATATCCGACGCTCATAATCACCCTCGTCGCCATGCAGAAGAGCCCAGTCGAACACTACTCGACCTACTCGACCAGAATGCAGTTCGCGAGTAGGCCAGCACTTGGGCCGCCCAGTGCTGGCTACATGCCACGACACGTGTACACGATTCATCGCGAGTGCGCGAGCGACTCCGATACGCAAGTCCCGTATACGGTATTTATGAAGACCTCTGACGAAGAAAAGAGCCTGTGATCTTTGGTCGTGTGATGAAAATTGTCGTCGGGCCTGTTGAACGATGCCGTATTTGTAGGTAAACTTCGATTTTGGATTTTTCTGCGATATCATTGTGCTGGTGTTAGCGCGTATGAAAAGCGTATCAATTATACTGATTCCAGTCATTTGTAGGGAAATGCCCGGCTGGATCTCAGGAAACGGTACTTGCTCTCCTGACAGTTGCTTACTTTTCCCATCTTTCCGACGGGCTGTTCCCTCTGGCCTGACCTCGAATTCAGACCTCGCACAAACATCCTTTTTCCTTTGCCTACTGGGGGGGCAAAACAAAGCCATCTATTAGTGGCTAATTTGAAGGTTTGGTACGATACAATATCATGATGCAGTGGGAATGGGATGAATTGGACTCTTCCGGAGTCGTCGTTGGCCTTGCGGCCCCCATTCCGACGCCCTGGTTGCCGCTTGGGAAGATGATGCTGGCACCACGCGCACCGAGTCGGGCGAACAGATTGCACAAGGCTGTTGCATATTCGGGCGGGAAAATCTTCTCGGCGAAACCATACAAAGTACCGATTGTCTGCGGGACCTTCGACTGGTCGAGCATGTGGCTGAGCCACTCCAGCCACATGTCGGCCTTGGCTGGTTCCTTGGCGCCAAGTAGAAGACGTGCGGGGTCGTATATGCCATGGCTTGCGCGTACTGGATGTTGAGGTTCGCTTCGGTGGTGGGTCGGCTCGGGTCGTACCCGCCGCCATTGACCCGCTCGACAGTGAAGGTCGCACCTACCGCGTCCATGCGGTGTTGGGTCATGAACGTTGTCAAATCCGCAACCCCGAGATCGCGACTTGACAGCACCTTCACGAGCTCTATCGACGCCATATCCGCGGTTTCCACCGACGGAGCGCCTCCGCGGTGTCTGCCACATAGTGCGCGTGGGGCCGAAAGTACGTTGTCGGCACGACGGTTTGTACGTGTGTGTGCAGCACCGCGGGGGAGTGCATAGCTGATCGTTCGGAGAACAGTGGTGTCATTCGTCCCTGTGGACCTGTGGGGCTTGTATGATGCCCCGAGCTATTCATTGACTCAGGACACGGGCACGCCGGTCACCGCCGGCGTGTCGTTGGGTTGGGGGAGAACGGCACACCGTGGTGTTCAAGCCAGGAGTTGATAAGCTCGAGCGTGTCTGGGTGCGGACGCGACAAGCTGAGCGGCCTTCTCCTTTGACAGGTGTGCACCGTATCTGCAACGGAGTAGCTGCAACACGTGAGTAGATCTTGCGCGGAGGAGTGTTGGAGAGGGCATGCTTAGGACTCCTTGGACTGCTGACCTCGTAGGAGCGCGTCGATCATAGCGTTCTCGTGGTGGTGCACGAGCGCAATGTGGAGGTCGATGGTGATACCAGCGGGAGGGTAGCCGAGGGTCTCCCAGTTGGGTGGGACGGCATTCCAGGTGTGCTTGACACGGTATGTCGTCCCAAGGTGGTGGGAGGGGGCCTTGCTAGGTTGTGGAGAGATGCGGTGGCTAGGTCAGAAAGCTCGGAGAGCCAGCAGTAGCGCCATGATTAGAGGGAGTCAACGGGGTAAGGCTGAGGTGCAGTGGGGTGCTAAGTGCCGGAATACTGAGAACGTGAAACCAGAGCTCTTATTAGGCATCTCATGGTCAAATGGAGATAGGAGGGGATTGCAAGTGTCTTACTGTAACAGGACGTGATCCGCGATCGTTAATTGAAACCCGCAGATGGACTGAGACGTACTTGAGCGAGGGCAAAGTTCGGTCAAGTTTAATGCTCATGGGGTATCGAGGGCCTAACCTTCCAAATGCTTATGTCCCCGTTCGTTTGAATCATTTTCATCACGATCTGAGCCGCTTGCATACCCCCCTAAACGTAAAGACTCTACGCGGTGATCAAGATCGTTCCCCCAATGGGGGTGCGGAACTGTAGTAAGATATAGGATGTACCTTCAGCCCGCCCAGACACGCAACACAAGAGAGTATAATGACTCAAGGCGACCCATCAGACGTTCGTGTTACCATCTGCAATATCCAGAGAAGGTTTGAAGCATGGAGTAGTTCAGGCCGCTCATGCTGTGTACCACCTGATCATGAATTGCGCCAGTGTACTGAGTCAGGATTATTTCCGGGGAATTTGGGGCTAGCGCCAGGCCACCACATTCATAGATCGCTGATACCCACTAGACACATATGTGACGTGCTCCAGAAATGGGCCGCTGCACTTCGCGTAGAACTTTTGGCAGCAGTCTGACGGCCTGCTCGACCAACATCTTCAAGTTATGGTGATTTAAAACGAACAGAGCGTTCTAGGATAGTCTGGGAAAGACTCACCAGCATGCGCCATATTGATTGATGGATTTGATTGGCCATTATTCCAGTTTACTAAATAGTACAGCTCAAGTTGGTCTAAGCGTTAGGAGGGTCCACTGGCACTGAGACCAATTTAAGCAATCAATGAGTTTCATATAGTAGCCGCTCATTGTGAGAGTTTCACACTTCTCGGGAGCTAATGGTATGAGGGATTCTTCAAGTTTGATTTTGATATGACCGCAATCTTCAAAGTTTGACTTCTCCCGCCTGCGCAGTATCAATCGAGAACGAAGATCAGGTGTTACTCGCCTTGATTGAGCTTGATTACCAATCCTAATTCATACATGATGCATGATCGCCCCTGCATATCCACAAGCCGCCCACCTCAGACCAAACTTGAGGGGACTATAGTGGCTATTGAATTGATTGTACTCAGGCAAATGAGACCACAGATTGACGTTCGTTCAATAATAACGCGATCCTTTCTTATCTGGGGCACAGAGACCCAGCTCTATTCCGCCAGATATTTCAACCTAGGTCCAACTACCCATTTGCATGACGTTAGTCAAGAAGACAGCACTTCTGCGTGTACTGCGGTGGCCCATGTCCAGCGCAAGTCGGAGTGGTCGCTGTAGCATATTCATAAGTGTCAGCGATCTCAGGCTGTGAACAAGACAGAGAGTTGGC
>WTXK01000305.1:0-56181 GCA_025769895.1 Lactarius psammicola
GACAACTCTTGGTCTGTAAGACGGACTCTACTCTTGTACTTGGACTTTGGGTACTGAGTGGAAGGAAGATGTGCTTGAGCTAGCTGTGCTCTCTTCTTCCCTTTGGGAGCCACGGTCTACTGAATGAACGGATGGGGGAGGTGATAGGCGGGGGACTTGGTCGCGAGCAAACTCCACAAGATCGTCAACTGTGAAACCTGAATCTCCGACTAGGTCTTCACCGTAGTGGCGACGGAGATCTTCTTCTGTTTCTGGGATATAATAAATGGGACTGGACGAGTTCTTCAATCCAGTTACGTGCCAAGTACTGTACTTGGAAATGATTGGCGGGGTATGGTTCGTCAACGAGGGTCGCTGTACTGGGAGTGTACAAGTGACCGAGAGTGGTTGTGGAAGAGGGGACCGGGGATGGAGGTGTAAAAATAATTGGCGAGGGGGTGCGTTGTGGTTGATCTGCAACCCCTAATACGTAGAGTGAAGAATTTGGTGATGGTCTCCTCCTAAAGACCCGGCGGGCTCTCTCGACAAGGTTTGAAAAGAAACGAACCAGTTTGAAAACTGGGGTGGTGTGAAGGACTCACTGACTAGTGAGGCCATTTAGACTTGGAACTCGGAAGAGGACGACGAACAATAGGGAAGAGGAGGAGGGTGACTAGGAGGAACAGAAGTAGGGGCTTGAGCATGAGCAGGACTGCGAAGGGGAGGTTCGATTCAATGGTGGTAGAAAAGAAGGGACAGGGGAGTCTAGCAAGTGGTTGTCACAAGTGGACAGTCTGAGGGCTGTCCGTAGTATTAGGCTGGCTTATATACCTAGTTACATGGTCTGTGCGCAGTAGAATACTCTGGAATACAGTGGAAGCATTATAAATAGTGTCCAATGGCGTTAGTCTCTCTTAGGTCTCGTGACCTTCTCCGCAGTACATCCTGTAGAAGCCGGTAGAAGACTATAGAAGGTCGTAGAACCTTCTAATACTAATAATAGATCCTTGTTTACCTATTAGTAACTTGTTTGGACTCTGTCCACAAATAATAACAAGTTAAATCATCCAAAAACATCAGGCGACAATGAAAACGCAATATTGTGGACGCCTCTACTCATCACTTTTGCGCAAACGGACATGGTGGGACCATAGAGCCCAGGTTTCCTACTATATGGGAGGTGGAACCAAGGGTCCTAGTCGGACAACTTGATAGTACCCTTTCTTTGAGTGTGGCAAGTACTATTGATAGTACGTTGGTATAACTAAGTCATGAACACGGCATACTAGTTCATGACAGGTGGTATGATGACGACGGGATATGATGACCGCGGAACGCTAAGTCAAAGGTGAATGGATGACTCTATCAAGTACGACCAATACACAGTGATATTTCACACTGTGCGAGGCGACGGCGATAAAGAAACCACCAGGAAATATGATATGATATGTTCAGGAACACAAGGCTGTCTGCCGCAGTCTCCTCGACCTTTTGGCTGCCTCTCACGCTTTCGCGCTCTCAAACACTATGTGCTTCGGACCTGTACAGTTGTCGCACTCAAAGAGCGGCCCCCCCTTAGTCCAATGCAGGCTTAGCTCCTATGGTAGGGAGTTCCTGACACTGGTACCCAAGATTGCACTGATGATCAGATACAATCCTAAAGGCAAGCAACGCTTATGCCGATTTTACGGACACTAAGACGTTACCACTTCGGAATATGAGTTTAAGGGAATCTGTGTAGGTGCAGCCACACGGTAGTGAAGAGGTGTATGAACAAGGGACTTGTGGTTGTCAACCACCTAGAGGGATAAAGGGAACTTCGCTGGTAAGCAAAGTGAATGCGAAAGGACGAAGGATAAACTTGTCCTAATGTAGCGGAGTCCAATCAGCTACAACGTTGAAGACAAAAGAGTTGAAAATAAGAACGAGCCGAGGTTGGATACACAAGCCTAGAGTGGAGATAAATCACACTCTGAACCTGTAGACGACGCGGATGGTAAGCACAACTTAAGACCTTTATTCAAGGTCAAAGGCTAAGGTTCACGCGGCGACAGGCTGAGTAGAAACCAAGAGGACAAGTTGGTTCTACTCAGGAGGCTACAGCAAGTCTTATATACTACTGCGCTTATTTGATTACTAACTACTGAGTAATGCTACATGACTACAGCGCTGACGTGTCGATTCTATTATTAGCCCTTATCTATTGTGCTGACTGATGCACACTAAGCGGCTATGACTACATGATGACACGGCCTCCTTATCTGCTGAGTAAATCCTAATACAACGCGTAATACTACTCTAGTAAGCGTTCCATGGTATTCTACAGAGTTCTAGCCAATCATAACAAGCACATGCGCTATTGTTATCTATAACAATAGAAGTCTAAGAACGGCAAGACTGTCACACAGTCAAATAACATCACATGATGTATCCCACAATCACGTGACCTAAAGTTGCACATGTTGGCATCATGTGACTAACCATCTTATCATATCTAATGATAAGGAACTCAAGTACTTTGGCCGCTTATATCTTGCCCAAATAAATCCGTAAAAATACAGAAAAATAGGGAAAATAATATGCGTCCATGACACATAGGAACGATTGCCGAGCGTCCAGACAAACATAAACTGCGTAGTTTCATCATCAACTCAAGCCAAGCAACAAAAATAAAGACTTACGTTCGGCCAGTGTGTGGCGAGGAGCAGTTAGTAGGGATACCAACTTTACTGAATGAAGGTGATATGGTAACGGGTTTCGACATGACACCATTGGAACCGTGAGCCAAACATTGTGTTACGGTTCCACGTCCATATGGCGTTGACTTAACGCTGTGCTGGGGTTCACCAATCACGTGACTCCAATCGTGTTCAAGTGATCCTTCGTTCCTAAGTATTCGGCTTTGACTTGCTTGAAACTGGCGTGAACGGTCGATGGTTCCCCTTGTCTGTGAGGCTGCTTGGCAGTCTTCCTGACTAATCACATCAAAGATAGAGATGATAGACCACTAGGCGAAGAGCACTAGGGAACAGACTAGATTTGTTACATGTCTACTGGCACGTGGCTCGACTTGAGTGATGAGATAGGCGACACTACCAATAACAACTTAGCGATATGACGGCCCTTGTGGCATGTGATTGTGGGAGTATAACAGCAAGCCCTAGTCGTGGGACAATACTGACTTGTGATCGTGGGAGTATAACAGCAAGCCCTAGTCGTGGGACAATACTGACTTGAGGACGAGAACTATGAGGCAAACTCCTACTAGGAGGAGCGCAAGACTTATCCCAATAAGGGAAGACGAGATGAGGGAATGCAGAGTAGACTCAAGAAGTCCAAGCTGCGGACTACGGTGCAGCTTGGCTAACCTTATATACATATACGCAAGGGCTTTAAAGCGCCTCTTGAAAGGTAAGTAACCAATCACGTACAGTAAGGTTATCGTAAGAGTCCTTCCAAGTCATAGATATTGTACATTGATCAACCAATCACATACCTCGCCCTTATCATACAGTACTGGTCTTATCGGAACTGTTATCTTGTGAGTCATGTAGCGCTATCACATGCCTGTGATCCAGGGATACGAGCTACCCGGAGTCCCACGTTGTAACATCACCCCCTTTTCAGGGAGGATGCCCACATCCTAATATCCTCGGTCTCGGTGGAATTCTTGCTGGTCGGGCTGTTCCCAGAGTATCTCGGGGTCTCCGAGTTGTCGCCGCTCGCGCTCGAGTCACACAAGGGCATCGGCGCGGTGAAGACGGGTGGCGCATAGCGACCACCTCCCGTACAATACTGCGATGCCCGTTTCGAGCTCTTTGACGCGTTGTTCCAAGCGCTGCTGATCATGCATCAGCACTCGGTACCGTTGGACTTCAGCAGGGATTGACTTATCTGATAGTGCCCGGAGACATTGGTCTACCACCGGCTGCCTGCGGTACCCCCACTCCAGGGTCTTTAGCTCGTCTTCGGTATACTTCGGGGGTCAAGGGAGTACTGGTTTCGGCATGGCGTAGAATGGCGATGCGTATACTCGGTCCGTTCGGTCAGTCCCCATTAGGATGAGGGGGTCGTTGCTCTCGATGATCTGGTACCAGAGAGCAGGGCGACTGATCCCCTGGATTGTGAGTGGGCAGGGTATGTAATCCCGCCCCGCGTTACGAGTCCATCCTCGTGGGGTCTTGGCCTCGAACAACTGTTTGAGGGGGTCGTCTATGGGTTCCTGCCAATTACGTCGCATAATTGGCTCTCCATCAGTGGTGGATGCATGGGGGGTGTCGTCGGGTAAGTGCTCGTACTATCCGTAGGTGATGTGAGGGTGCTCAGCTGGGTAGAGATCGGTTTCCCGATCAACGCATCCAAATTCTTGAGCCTGGATTCGCGCATTCGTCTGATCTTGGCGTGCCTCTTCAGCAGCCTCTCTCTCTGCACGGCGTGCGCGGTGTCGAGCTGCTTGTTGGTCCACGCCTGCATGGTGTACCACCAGAGCTCTGCGGGCCTCTTCACCGTCGCCTTGAATGCGGAGTCGTACTGGTACGGGTTCGGTGTCGCTCGTATCTTCTCCCACGATGAGAGGATCATCCCTAGTTCCACGGCAATACTCCTCCGTGTCAGGAACGTTCCACACTGTAAGCAGCCTGGGCTGTAGTGCACTTTCGGACAGTGTTGCCTGCGCAGGGCCGGGGAAGGCGCGCTCCACTGCGGCGAGTTCGTCTTGGGTAATTGGGGCAACCACCGTACCCTCGTCTTCTGCAGCTGTAGGGACCACAGTGGCTCCTTCTTCTGGGCTGTGGTTCCCGTCGTCGTGGTCATTGGTGTCCCATCCGAGGGTGGCGGTGTTGCCGGTTTCGTGGACGCGGCGGAGTCGGGCTCTGGCCTCTGGAAGGGAGATGAGTCCTTCCAGGAGTTCGGCCGAGAATACTTCCTCAGTGGTTTTAGTGGCATAGTACGCAAAGTCCATAAGATGTGGGCGAAAGGATGTTGTGAGGGAAGATGAGGAGGAGGGATGAGGGTGACAGGACTTAGCGGTCTGGGTTGTCCTTAAGTATGTTTTCGTGGTGGAGTTTGATTGTTTGAACTCCCTTATCTTGTCTTCGGCATAGATATCGGCCTTGTTGACCCACTGGCTCTCCGAGTCTGGGTACCCAAGCCATTTAACCAGGTACTGCCGAGTACGTCTTCTGCCGAAAAGCTGAGTGTCTAGAATCTTCTTGACCTCGTATTCTTCTTCTCCTTCCACAAGTTCCGGCGGTGGGCGTGTGAAATTTGGTCCATGAATGGCAGTCTCACGATAAGGTGTGAGAAGATCGATGTGAAACACCGGGTGGACCTTCCATTGAACCAGTAATTTCAAATGATAAGAGTATGGCGACATCACCTGGTCTATTGTGAAAGGTCCGTGCCTTTTTGCTGCCAGTTTCGCGCTTGGTTGATTGGTCTTGAGGTTGCGCCCATCTAACCATACTTGGTCGCCAACCTTGAACTTGGGCATATCTTTGTGTTTGACCCATAGGGTCTGGGCTTTTGTTATCAAGGACTGTGCTTCTTGTCTGGCTTCCTTCAGCTGCTCCAGACGCGTCGTTATCTGTGGAATAGGGGATGGCTTATCCGCCCAATCAGCGCGTGGGTGATATCCCATGAGAAGTTCGAACGGGGACTTCCTTGTTATCTCATGGGGCCATGAGTTGTGCGCGAATTCTGCCAGTGGCAGGTAATGGAGCCAATCCTTCTGATGGTAGTCCACCTGGAAGCGTAGGTACTGTTCCAGCCATTGATTTGTTCGTTCCGATTGGCCATCCGTTCTTGGGTGATATGCCAACGAGATATTTTGCTCGATTCCCAGTTGTCGGCACAGTTCCCTTGTGAACCGGGACGCAAACCGGGGATCTCTATCCGATATGATTTTAGCAGGGAGTCCGTAGCAAGCGAAAACGTGCTTAGCATATAGTTGGGCAGTTTCTTCTGCGGATATGTCTTCACAACAGGGTATGAATATGGCTGCCTTGGTACAGTCATGGTCCGTGACCGTCAAAATAGAGTCGTACCCCCCAGAGGATGGGAGTTTGACAATGAAGTCCATCGCTATTACCTTGAAGGGTTTTGCTTCTGGTTTGGGGAATATTGGTTGTAATGGTGCGCGCGTTGGTCGTGTGTTAGCCTTGTTCCACTGACACTCTGTGCATCCCTTGACGTATTCCACGACGTCCTTGGTCATTCCTGGCCAGAAGTATCGTCGTGCTACCAGCATGCCCGTCTTTGTCATGCCTGGGTGTCCATATACTGGAGGAGAGTGGTGAGCGTCGATAATTGCGTGTTTTTCAGATACTCCCCTGGTAATAACACGTCGGCCCTCCTTATACCATACTCCGTCAATTTTCATTAGTCGGTGTGCGTTGATCCAATGTTGTATTTGTTCCTCGTTTTGTTCCTGTTTGGCCGTCTCCGTGGGTTCGATGGATGTTACGCCCGTAGTTCAAAGGAACATGTGGTCTGGAAGTACCACCACACTTTGATTGTCGTTGTCCCCAGTGTCGTAGTCACTGCGTCTCGACAATGCATCAGCGCGTCCATTTGCTTGTCCTGCAACGTGCTTTATTTTGATCGGGTATTCGGATAGTTCAACTACTTCCCTTGCTATCCGCCTATTGATGTTTTAAGGGCTTCGCCAGTATAGCAGGTTTGCGTGGTCCGAGTGAACGATGATGTCGTGTGGGGAACCCGCTAGCAAGGGTTTCCAATGTTTGAGCGCCTCCACTATAGCCAGCAACTCGAGGTCGTATACATGGTAGTTGCGTTGAGCCAGGTCTAGTGTTTTTGAAAAGTATCCGATCGGGTGTTTTTTGCCGTCCTGCTTCCACTGTAAGAGAACTCCTCCTATGGCGTACCCCGAGGCGTCTACTTCTAGCTCGAATTGGTCTGTCAGTATCGGGTGCGCCAATATGGGTTCCTGTGTTACTCGCGCTTTGAGCATGTTGAATGCTACTTGCTGATCTTGCCCCCACTTCCATGCTTCCCCTTTTCTTGTGAGTGTATTCAAGGGTCGTGCATGGTGTGCGAAGCCTTTGATAAATGCACGGTAAAAATTGCAGAAACCGAGAAAAGAGCGAACATCCTTAACGGTTTTAGGGGTAGGCCAATCGCGAATGCCGGCGATTTTTGCAGGGTCCATATGTGTTACCCCCTTTTCAAGGATTACCCCCAGGTAATCCATCGCCGGCGCATGGAAAAGGCACTTCTCGAGTTTGAAATAGAGGTCGTGATCTTTGGCAACCTGCAGGACGTCCTGAACTGCGGCCACGTGACCATTGAGGCCGGAGCGGGACGCTATACCGATGTCGTCCATGTATACACGGATCGTGGTGCCCAGCAACTCATGTTTGAGGATGGTGTCGCGGTATATGAAGTTCATCATAGTCTGAAAGGTGGCGGGAGAGTTGGTAAGTCCGAAGTACATGACCGTAGGTTCAAAGAGTCCGTAGCGTGTTTTGAAAGCCACTTTTTCTTCGTCCCCCTCCTTGATGCGGACATTGTTGTAGCCCCAGCGGATGTCGAGTTTCATGTAGATGTCCACGTTGCTCAGGTCCATGATGAGGTCGGTAATGAGTGGGAGGGGGTATTGGTTTCTCACCGTAACATCATTCAGCTTCCAGTAGTCCTGTACGGGTCGAAGCTTGCTGTCCTTCTTTTTAACAAAAAAGAAAGGGGATGCGTAGGGCGATTTGGAAGGTTGTATATACCCTTTCTTTAATTCGTCGGTGATAAATGCCTGGAGTGCCTCATCTTCTTGTTGTGTTAAAGGGTACACCTTGCAGTCTAGTGCTGCCGGCACATTCGGCTTCAGGTCGATGGCGTGGTCCCAAACCCGTTTGGGGGGAAATCGGCGTGATTCTTCCTCACTAAAGAGTGCTGCGAACTGTTCGTATTGTGGTGGTAGGGTTGCGGCTTTCGTGTATTGCTTTGCGTTGATAGCGAGTTCTGTTGCCGTTGTATGGACAGTGCATTGCTCCTCCAGCTGTTGAACGATTGCGTCCTTTTCTTGGTTCGGTAGTGGTTCTACAGTAGTGGCACCAATAACCGGTTGACGTGTCATTTGGGGGTTCACGGACCGGATTACCACGGGTAGCATGTCTTCATGGATGGTGGCATATCGCCATGTAAATCGTGGTTCGAACGTGGCCAGCCATGGGTATCCCAGGACAATGTCTTCGTTGCCGATGTCGGTGATGAGGAATCACATTTCCTTGTGAATTCCTTTAGTCCGTACATTGAGGTCCACGTAGTGAGTGATAGACCCTCCTTTGTTTTCGGTATTATCAATATTCCATATTTTGCGTGGCTTTTCCAGGGGAACCAGTCCCAATCCTAGTCGTTTTGCAAATTTGTAGTTCATGAAGCAATCGGTGGCTCCGCTGTCCACCAAGGCTTGTATGTCGGCCATTGCGTGATGTGTACATGTCGAAACTGGAATGTGCATAGATTGAAAACGCGTAGTTACTATTACAACATCACGAGAATGTACTGCCCTCACCCAGGCCGCCGGGTTCAGGCGTTTGGAAAATCCTCTCTTTCCCATATCCCTTTCATCACTAGTTCTTGGGTTTCGTCGCTCTTGTTGGCGATCGTTTGAAGCACTTGTGCCGCCTCTTGTTGGGGTGTCAAGTTTGCGGTGGCGCAAGCTTGTACTGGCGGTGGTTGACTTTGTCACGTCTTTCAGGGCTGTGTACAATCGCGACTGAAGTGCCCGTATTGTTGACAGTTATAACATTGGACTCCCCTGGTATCGCGGGGTTGTCCCCCTTGTCGCTGGACATACCCTCCTCTAGGTACGTATCGACCCCTTGATCCTTGAGTATACGGCCGGAAGTTTGGATCGTTGGGGCTCATATCTTCGGAGCCGGCTACTGCCGCCATACTGTTGTCAACTTCTCCTCCTCTTGCTCTTGCTTGGGCAGATGTGTCCATTGCGTCGGGGTGTGTGAGGTGCAGAGGTGGGAAATATCCTCCTCGATTCCCGGGGCAATTTCGATACTTTTCCAGGTTCCTCTTCCCTTCGTTGAAGTGATTCTGCAGGTGGATATACTGTTCCTGCCTCTTGAGGAGGGCTTCCTTCCATCCTTCATAGCTTCGTGGGTTGTCGAGCGTGTAGCATTGTTCGTATAACTTGCGTGGGAGTCCTTTGGTGAACACGTTGATCACCATCGGCGAGTCTGCTCGATAGCCAGCACGCCGCACTAATTCTTCAAATTTTGACACATACTTGTCGATGTCCCCTCCTTCCATCCGTATCCTGTCTTGTAGCGCCGTTTGCGCCTGCTCCTGTTCCATCGTGTTTGTAAATCGTCTCTTGAAACTGCGGTATACGGCTTCCCATATCCGCTCGTCGTCTTCTGGTATCCCATTCGTGATTTGCAGGGTCAACCACCTGGTGTGGGTGGTGATCCATTCGTTCAGATCGTCTCCTTCCAAGAAGGTGAGGAATAGGATTGCGCGTGAATATGCTTCTCGCATTGTCTGCGTATGGCGGTTCATGCCCCTATACAGTTCCCACTTAGTGAGGAACGTTTCAGTAGCTTTTCTATCACCGCGGAACATGGGAGGTGGCTGCCCTTGTAGTTTGTTATAGTCCCCCCTTGCGTTGGGGTCTATTCCTGGGGGCCCTCCGCCTCCACCCCCGCCTCCACCTCCGCCTCCACCTCCGGATGGTGGTGGTCCTCCTGCGGGTCATTGTGGTGGCATTCCTCCAGGGTATTGTCCGGGGGGTCCGCCTCCTCTTGGGATGTTAGCGGGCATCCCTTTGCCTTTGACGCGCTGCCTTGCCAAGTAGCTCCATACTCGGCTCTGCTCTCTGTCGGATGGTGGATCGGGTTGGTCGGGCCCATACATTCGTTGGTTTGCAAGTTCATCGAGGGTTATATGGTGGCCAGTATTTGGGTCAATGACTTGTTCTTCTGGTTGTAATGGTGTCGGTGCCCTTTCTTCTTCGCGGTTGTTCTGTAGTCTTCGCTCAGCCAGTGCGTCGGCGAGTCTATTCTCTTCTTTGGTGTATGTGCGTGTTTCCGTGGCCATAACTGCGGGCGATCTGATGTTGATCTGTTCTGCTTGGGCAGCTAGAGAGTTGATACGTATCTCGTCAAATCGTCGACGCTGTTGTTCCTCTTCTGCGTCTGGACGGTCTCCTGCTTCGTCTTCCGTGGTAGTTGCTTCTGTGCTGCCTTCGGATGGCGCTGGTGCACTATCGTCTTCTGCACCGTCGATTGGTCCCCACTGGTCTCGGTGTACTACTTCGCTTCGTAAGATGTTGCAGCCATATTTGGGTCCTGTGGGTCGAAGTATGTCCCACCGTTCTCTGCAAGGACTCCAAGCAACTTCTGTCCAACACGTATGTTCGAAATTGAACTCAACTGGGTAAACTCTTGATGGTCTCGTGGGTATGTCTACCCAATATCTGGTGACGTTGTTCACCGTTCCCCACCACGCGTTTCCAAGATAACGGGTGGGAACGTTTCGATCTCCTCTTCGTTCAATGGAGTATTGTGCAAATACCCAACTATCTGCAGTAGTTTTGGTCGCCACGATGAGAGCTTGGACTTGATGTTACGTGTCTACTGGCACGTGGCTCGACTTGAGCGATGAGATAGGCGACACTACCAATAACAACTTAGCGATATGACGGCCCTTGTGGCATGTGATTGTGGGAGTATAACAGCAAGCCCTAGTCGTGGGACAATACTGACTTGTGATCGTGGGAGTATAACAGCAAGCCCTAGTCGTGGGACAATACTGACTTGAGGACGAGAACTATGAGGCAAACTCCTACTAGGAGGAGCGCAAGACTTATCCCAATAAGGGAAGACGAGATGAGGGAATGCAGAGTAGATTCAAGAAGTCCAAGCTGCGGACTACGGTGCAGCTTGGCTAACCTTATATACATATACGCGAGGGCTTTAAAGCGCCTCTTGAAAGGTAAGTAACCAATCACGTACAGTAAGGTTATTGTAAGAGTCCTTCCGAGTCATAGATATCGTACATTGATCAACCAATCACATACCTCGCCCTTATCATACAGTACTGGTCTTATCGGAACTGTTATCTTGTGAGTCATGTAGCGCTATCACATGCCTGTGATCCGGGGATACGAGCTACCCGGAGTCCCACGTCGTAACAAGATTGGTGGAAAGAATACAAGTTGCTAAAGCTAAGGTATGAAAGCGAAGTCCTTAGCCCTTATATACACAAGAGGGTGCAGGTTTAAACCCAGCAAACCCTAATACAACAATCCTAGGAATGAGTCATCCAGGAATCACAACGATAAGTAAAGTCTGAGATAAGAGACCATGAGGCGTGATAAGCACAGCCCCTTGAGATAACGATGTTGTAAGTCCGTGATACGTACACAGCCCTTCTGCTAATGCCGATGATAGGGGATAGCATGATAAGAATGGTAAGGGTCTTGTCCAATGATGATGCGTTCGCCTATTGTGCCCCAAGGCACTACGATAAGGCATAGTCCATGGTCTTCTAGCCGCTTCTAGACTCGTCACGTGCTGTCCTAAAGGTCACGTGATCACTCTGGTGATTCTGTCCATGCATAAGCCGATCACTCACCCGGCAAATGCCGCTCATCCGGTCCTAGGGAGAGCCGTTCCATCCTTGCTTGCATGTCTTGCAGCATCCGTTCGACTTCTTCTTCATCACGTGAGTCTGTACTTGGTGACATGCCATGATACTCGGCCCATTGTTGCATGACTTCTGCGTGACATTGCTCTTCCTGGGCAAGTACCACTGCCCATACTTGATCGTTGCCGAATGGTTCCTCTTCCAGTTGCCCCTCTTCCAAGGGCTCGGGGTCACGTGTGCTGTCGTTTCGTAACACATTGGGTGAGAAGATTGTGGAGGTAGTCATACTGCGGCTTCTCATCGAAGCCGAGCGATTGGATATGCTGGGTAAAAGCGACGAACGGTGCAGGTAGGCCTTGGCAAAGAGTTTTGGTAGAGGCAAGCTTCTTCTCGAGAACAGACGCTCCATACTGCTCAATGGAGCGCCCTTTGATGATGCCCTGCCAAGGTAAGCGACCACGACATAGATAGACTATACTATATACGAGTGATTCAAGATCGTCGCGGCGTGATTGCGTCTGTCCTAGATGGCTGTTGATTGAGGTAAAGGTGATGGTGCCCACAATATTGAGCCCAGAAACTAGTGGAGCGTGTTGACAAGTAGAGGGATCGCGAAAGTGTTGGGCCAAGCCGAAGTCAATCAGAAATACCTGGTTGCTCAGCTTGTCAAAGCCTGTCATGAAGTTTGTGGGTTTAACATCTCGATGGATGTAGCTTCGCTTGTGTAGCGATTCAAGACAGGAGAGCTGTAAGTGGGTATATGAGCCGAATGTCCGGGAGTGTAGAACAGATGGAGAATACCTACCATTTGAGTGGCATACAAGAACACCAAGTTGATGTCGTGACGCTTGGATATTGCCTCTTCTAAAGTAAGGCCAAGGCGGTCAAGAACCATCACGTTGTAGGGGACCTCTCTGCCATACCAATGTATAGTAGGGACACCTGACACGTTTGAAAGGGCCTTGTAGATGGTATATTCATGACTGAGCCTAGGAGATCGCATTTCGATAGGTTCAAGTTTTAAGGCGACGTCCTGCCCCGTTTTGATATCCCGCCCCAAGTAGACATCTTCTAGAGGGTTGAGAAAAATTGAACGGCCTGAATTGGAATAGCTCACCAGAAGTGCCAGAGCCCAGTAACTTCCCCACTCTATACCTTCCACGTATGCAGACTACGCTAGGCTGCTCCTTATTTATATGTGCCTCCTGGAGTTCATCTGAATGTGACATGGAGATGGAGATTTTGGGTCGACCAAAGATGTCCCAGAGGTATAAATCAAAAAAAAAAAAAAAGGCAGGGATTCACGTGTAAATATGAGAGTAGAGGTGAAAAATGGGAGAGTAACGACAGTCAGTGCTAGTTAGAACTCCGATAGGATTTTTCCACAGTTTTCCCGACAAGAGAGCATGTAATTACGCGATTTCAGAGTTTATTGAGTATGCAAAGGTATCGAGAATACATGTGATTTCTGAGATAATGAATACAGTTCAAGCGTCGTAGTTCTTCATATCGTCGCCCAGGAGTTCATCCCTCGCCGCTTCGACATCCCCACCCAACAAAGAATCAAGCATGAGCGCCAGCTGAGAGTCCTCTGTGCCGGTCCTTCCCAGCATTGCGGCTTCCGGCGTCTTCCAACCTGCCATGAAGTCTAGACGCTGCTTCTTCAGCAGAAATTTGAGCATTTGTAGAGCCTCCATTAAGGCTGGGCTGATCCAGTTTCATTTCTTTGTATCGGTCTCCCCAGCTGATGAGAAGACACGCTCACATGGGACAGAAGACGCTTGAATCGGAAGGTAGTCCATGGCAATGGCAAAGAGGGTAGGGAATTCCGACTTGTGGGCCTATTGGCAGTGTGAGTTGCATTAGCGCTAACCTGATTGAGTGGGACAAGTGACTTACCTCCCAGTAGACCAGGATGCTGGTCTCTTCCGGCATCAATGGACCCAAGATGTATTTCGCGAATTTGTTGTCGACAACCCCCATTGATTCTGAACTGTTGAGCCCAGGGAAAATAGGGTGGTCCTTGAGTTGGAAGCGCGTTGACATCTTCGCGTACGATGGAAGTTTGGGACGGGCTTCGGGTTGAGCGAGTTGCATAATAGGTGGGTTTTGTTCGCGATACCTGCACATCTGGTGCAGATGGTCAAGGCAAGAATGTGTATAAAATTAAAGTACTTACGAGGTCGAGCATGATCTGTTTGGACCTCTTGACATGCTCCGAATCCCACTCACGCTGGATCCACAAGAAGTGCATGGAAGGATTGAGAACTTGGGAGCCAATTTTTATCATGACTCAGTAATTGTATGGCCTGGAAAACAAAAACTCACCCATGGCAATGACGTAGGCATCGGTGTCGTCCATCTGCTTGTAATACTTTCGTGCCCAGGCCAAACCAATCTGTGTCTAATATTGTAGTTCCGGATGCTCCTTGCCAAGTCGTTCCCACTTAGTCATGAGTAATTCAAAACTGGCGATGGCGCCACACAAGACCGGCGTTGATTTGGATGACATAGTTTGCAGGACCACATGCGCAGCCTTGTATTTGTAATCAGGTTAATGGGACATGTGGAGGCTGTTTGGAAGACGTACCTCTAGAACGCCTTCTATGCTCTCTAGGAGCTCCCAGTCGGTGGCGCTTAATTTCATAGACTTGATGGACGGTTCATTGGCAAAGTACATTTCTATGGCCTTAATGTCTAATATTAGTATTGGCGGTGCATTAGGACATCTAAGCTTACCTTTCGAAGAAAACGAAAATGTTGGAGCATGAGGAAAACTGAATCCCATCAAGTCTTGACGTGCTGAATGAGTTGCAATGGCGGGTCATCACACAACTCAGGATTGTCTTTAGTACAGAGCTGAACGATCACTGTGAACGTCTGCTTCCTGGCATCTGATGCACGTATGTAGCGGATAATATCCGCAACGCATCTGATGTGTAACGCCACCACAGGGGCGTTAAGTACGACGTGTACTTTCGAAGTCAACTGTCAGGGATTCTGGTAGAGCGAGTCGGTTAGGACTCAGTTCGGTGATGAACAAGAGTTGATTGAGCTTCGAGAGCTTATCAACCTTAGTCAGAGAAGACGGAGCTCAGGCATGAAGGCAAGCAAAGGACTTAAGCGCAAAGGCAAGTCAAGGACAGGTTCGTGAGTACTGATGTGGTATTACACAAGAAGTCAGAACTGCTGTACAAGCCAGTCCGACTACGACCTATATACTAGTACAAGCCCCAAAGAGACAACAACAGGGCAACATAGTAGGTAAACAGATGGCGCCATGAGGAACACATGGGCGCGACAGGTATCGTACAATGTCAGAGATAAGACAGGGTCATGAGTCAACTATCAGTGACACGTGGTAGTCAGAGGACCAAGTGGCAGCCAATGCATGGCGTATAGTATTCAGTCATGGGTCATCACAGAACGTATCATAGAAAGCAGCAATCAATGTATAGTAAAGGCGCAATGCCTATCCGATCAGAAGGGGATCACAAGGGACGTCAGATGTGAAAGGAAGTCAAAGATAAAGAAGCGAGGCTGTCCTTAAAGGCAGACATGTGAGGGGTCTGGGTACAAGGTGACGTCGAGGGGGAAGATAGTAAAGATGACAAAGATAAAGCTGTCCATGACGTACATGGCGTGCGGGAGTCGAAACAGGTCTCATGAAACAGGGAAAGAGTCGCAAAGATGAGAATCCATGGATAGAGGGACGCGTGGCGTCAACTTCAGGGAAAATGGTAAGAAGTCCCCTTAGCAGTGCGTCGCAAGGCAAGAAATCGTAACATGATGGGATCGCTTTTCAGGCTCCTAAGCCACGCCTGACACTCTGGTGGCTGCGACGTGATGAACTTCTCATCAAGCTCAGGCCCCGTTCGATGACAAGGCGAAATTGGGTTGAAGTCGTTGTCATCATTATCATCACCATTCAAGCCATTGCTATCCAGGTAATTCTTGTTGACTCGAGTACTCGCGGCGACGATGTGGGCGGTGCAGATGTTGATAACGTGGGGGTAGCACATAATACAATTATTGAGATGATCGAACGCGAACTTGAACTCATGCTTGATAAGGAGTTCCTGCAACTCTTTCATAGCGGCCGCATTATTTGAAGCGTTGTCAAGAGTGAAATGCCCGATCTATAGTATTCAGTAAGGTTCTTGGTTTTAATAAATGGTCACATACCTTTGATGTAATATTGGCGCGATCAATGAGAGACAAGATGGCACCGGCGATGTTTTTACCCGTATGTGCACCCATGAGGCGGTGAAAGCCAATCAAAGCAGCTTTCAGGGAGAGGTTGTTGTTAGTGTTCTGTGCGATCCAGTGCGCTGTTACAGCGAGATATGGGGATAAGGATGAACTTGACCAGATATCTGCAGTGAAACTTATCCAACCACATGATTTCTTGCCATTACAAGTCAATACAATGACATCGTTGCTCGGCACAAAGAGGACGACCTACAACGAGTTCTCCGCGCAATTCCATGAAAGCATTCTCCCATTCAATGGTAATTCGTTCACGTATCAAGTCACGATGTGGGATATGTTCAAGTTCAGGTCGGAGAAGCCGGCAGATATCACAAAATTCAGGGCAATCGACTACACAAAGGGACTGGGTTCAAAAGGATAAAGCTAAGATAGAATTAAAGTAAGGCAACGGCTCACCTGGTCATCTGTGACGATGAAGCGAACGAGGAATTGGATGAATACATTGTAACTGTACTCTGGGAGCGCACGCTCAGATGAGCCTTCCTGATTGACAGGCCTAGCTTGCGCATCTAAAGACTTATGCTTCCATTTGTGCGTCTTGGCAGCATCCCTGTACAAGGCCTCGTGCTTTGCGAGCAGATGTTTCCGAAGGTTACTATTACCCGTCTTCGGGCCATAACAATGTGCCATCTCTAAACTAAGGCCCTCCTTCCTAGTGCTTCATCAAAATAACGGAAATAATGATGAAAAATGTGATGGCGTACAAACACGCATTGCATCATCTCATCTTCTCGCCGTCCGTATTATTGAACTCATCAAAAAAGAGCTCCATATCGCTGACCGGGGGCCAAGTGTCGGAATCTAAGGTGCCAAGAGTGTTAGATAGTGGAGTAAGAAGCCCTTTGGAGAGATCAGGCGTTGGCTCAACCTGGAGACTGTCGCTATCAGCATCAGGAAGCTCAAATACTTCATCGCCACTGTCATGTGCGACGGGCTTGAACTTAGAGCGCTTGTAGACATCAGAGTAGATATCTTCAATTATAATTATATGGGCTTACCAGCACACGAGTCCTGGCCTGGCCCTTGCCAGTCGACGGTTGAGAGGGCATTGGGGGAGCAGGTAATAAAGAGTCTTGCGGGTCTGGAGGGACATCACCAGCCTTGGCCTTCGTAGACTAGTTTTTGTAGACATCCGAGCTATAACACAAGGTTGAACTCACTGACACACGGGAATGAGTATGCCAAGCATGGCCAAGGGCAGGCCCTGGGGCAGCAGGAGCTGGCGAGCTTTCCTGCGGGTCTGAGGGGATGTTGGTGTTAACCTTTGAAGCCTTGTAAACATGTCGAGTTGGCATCAATGGGGATCAGGGAAAAAAAAAGTTGCTCCCGCTGTATAAGTGAATGAACAGAGTGCGCGCATCGAGTCAAGCTCGGACATTGCCAACAAATCATTGAGTCATTGAACACGCGAGTGATTACAAGACTAAGACGAGTAGTATACAGTCGGCAACATGCAATGACAAACTGAAAAAACATGGGGGATCAAATGGACTTGTATTGCTTCGAAAATGATTGCTGTGTGAGGTCCCCACTTTCATGTTCCACTGCAGCTTCCTTGCTTCTCTTTGAACCCGAATTTACAACCCACTTCTCTGTTTGAGGGAGAATAAGTGGCTGCTTTTTGGCAACATCATCAACTGGCCAAGGAGTGCTCTCATCGTTGAGAGCTGTAGTGTGATGGCGTAGATGACGACCTTGTGGTTTTGGAGGGCCGACATGCGATGCTCGTAATTTTGGAGTCACGCCTGGAATAATTTTGCTTCTTGCAATGTGTCATCGGCAGTGGTTGGGTTTGAAGGGAATTTGGTTCCCTGAGCGCCCTCATGAAGAGCTTGATCGATTATACCCTTTATGTTGATGTCGTGAGCATGCTGTCTCTCTGGGCGTTTCATATGACGAACAGAGAGTAACTCCTTCAGAGTGTGCAAAAGTCGAGTGAGAGGGACATTGTCTTGAAAGATGAGGTGATCCAGTTCTTGTTCGCCACGCATGAACATGGCTCTCGCCGATCCTCCGGAGCTTCCGAAGACCTGAGGATTGAAAACTGAGTTGACGAAACTGGATAGCACTTGTAATTCTGTATTGGGTGTGACATAATGGGTAGCCACCCAGAGCAAAACAAGGAATGCAGACTCGATATCATGGATGAAAGTTTGGATGACCTTGGGGTTCTCAATGAGGTCCGCAGCCATAAACTGCCATGTACCCTGAAAATAATTGAGAAAGTGTCAGATGGAAGAGTTGGAAAGACACACCATGCGAGTAGACTGGCGAGCACCTCCTGAAGATGGATCATTTGGATCGACCAGCTTACAGAGGTCCCAGTCGATGAGAAGCCCACCTTCAAAGTGGGAGCACTCCGTTAATAGTATGTTGTTGACACTGATGTCGCAATGAAGGACCCCACACTTCTCGTAAGCATCGTGATGAGCTGGTGACAGTCAGTCGGTGGTCAACGAACATAAAGTAGGCCGGATACACACCAATCAACGCTGCGAGAATGGCGCGTACCATGTCTCTACTGCATCGGAATGTTTCCAACCTTTTGCCAATGTCATCAAGGATCAATTGGTGGTGCCAATGGGGGGTAAAGTCGGGTGTTGATGATGCCAGCACCCAGGGTTCACCAGTGAATTGGTCAGTGCGTGTAGAATGATAGGTGTCCTCCCCAACGTCACCAGAGGCTGAGCAGTGAGGGATATTGCATATGAGGGTGTCGTTAAGAAGCTTGTAGGTCTCGCCCTCCCTCATTATTCCTTCGTAATTAACCCTCCAGGAATCCTTGAAGAAGATGACGTGATCCCTATGGATGTCGTATGTGATTGACGTGCGGGTTGTGCGGCCAGGAGGTGTGTTGAATTGGGCAACAGGCAGTTTGATAACGTATTCGCCGCATGACTTGCCATCTTGATGAGGGACTGTGACAACGAGAAGCCCCTGGGAAGTGTAGAAGTCATCGTGGGCGCAAACAGCTTTCTGGGTCTCCCCAGGTGTGGCGCGGCGAACGCTATCATCATGACCTCGTAAATGTCTTGCGGCTTGGTCATAACGGGTGAAAAAATCCATCAGCTCTGGCTCGCGCTGATAGAAAATGGGGGCTGTGACGATTGCGCCACTCCAATCCCATCGGATGAGTTGTGCGTAATCCCGAACAATGAGCACACTGAAGACATGCGTGCGGTACTGGCAGTCCAGCTGCAAAGCCACGTACGTAGTAATCTGGCTGGCTGTGGCGATCCCCTTTTGATTTTGACTCATGAGTGGAATGGGGTTTGAAATGGATGGTCCTTCATCCGGGAAATCGGTCAGGAATGCATCTTCCTTGGGCCTGATCTTAAACTCGATACATATGTCACTAAAAGCAGAATTACTTTTGGTCTTGTCTTTGTTCGCCTGGTCGTAGACTGTACAATCAGGTGAGAAGGAAACCGAATGCTCGGTGATGACCCTGTCTGGCGATCGTGATGTATCGCGAATGTGAATTGTCTTGAGGTGTGGTTGCACGACGCCAATCTAAGAACAGTTTTTCAGTACCCAGAATGGGATAAGAGGTCAAAATACTCACAAACGCCTTGTACATCAGGGTTTCAGTCCGATGGTTGGTGAGAGTATCGAACATGCCCACCTGGAAGCTCGAGGGTTGTAAGCTTGGCAGAAAGGTAGAGAGAAAATCTTGAGGAGGCATTGGACCAAGAAAGAAAGGGGCCATTTCCAGCGACATGACACAAATGATCTCATCGCGTGAGAGGTGTTTGGTGTCGAAAAATCTGGTCGTCGAAGTGTGAGTGTGCACTGGGGTCCCAAAACAAACAGGACCAGTACTGGAACTTGAAGGTGTAAGCATGGTGAGGGACTGAGTGGGCGAAACAATGACTATATTTCTGCTCACTGATGGGGGGTGGGGGCTTGTGCATGGCTTAGCTACCTAGCAAGCCGACAGTGGAGCTGAGCGGAGTTGGAATAAACCCATCCAAATGGGGATTTGAGTATGAGCTCGGCTACATCTGGCTATGTACAAGCCAGCTGTAGCTCTCGGCTAAAGCCAGGAATAGCCATAAGTTTCCACAACACTACTCTACCCAGCTGAGAACCCCCACATTACCTATGGACGATATGAACACTTACCTGACGACACCCCACACGCATCCACCACTGACAGAGAGCCCATCATGCGGCACAAGTGGCGAGAACCCGTAGATGACCCCCTTAAACAGTCATTCAAGGCCAAGACTCCAGCAGGGTGGACTTGGAACGCAGGGAGCAACTACATACCCTGCCCACTCACAATCCAGGTGTTACGAACCCGCCTACGACACCCGCAAAGACAAGACCATGGGGCATGACTAATGTTACGTGTCTACTGGCACGTGGCTCGACTTGAGCAGGAGGTAGGCGACACTACCAAAAGCGACTTAGCGATATGACGGCCCGTTGCGGCACGTGATCGTAGGAGTATAACAGCAAGTCCTATTCGTGGGACAATACTGACTCGAGGGCAATAACGGTGAAGCAGACTCCCACTAGAAGGAGCGCAAGACTTATCCCGATGAGGGAAGATAGAACGAACGAAGACAGAGTAGATTCAAGAAGACCAAGCTGCGGACTACGGCGCAGCTTGGCTAACCTTATATACATATACGCGAGGGCTTTGAAGCGCCTCTTGAAAGGTAGCTAGCCAATCACGTATCGTATGGTTATCGTAAATGTCCGTCCGAGTCATAGATATCGTACAATGGCGAACCAATCACATACCTCATTCTTATCGTACAGTACTGGGGTTATCAAACCGTTATCGTATGAGTCACTCCTTTCCATTACGTACCGTCGGTCCGGGGATACGAGCTACCCGGAACCCCGCATCGTAACATCACCCCCTTTTCAGGGAGGATGCCCACATCCTAATAGCCTCGTCCGCGGTGGAACTCGTCTTGGTCTGGTCGCTCCCAGAGTATCTCGGGGTCCCCGAGTTGTCGTCGTTCCCGTTCGAGTCGCGCGAGAGTGTCGGCGCGATGGAGGCGGGCGGCACATAACGAGCGTCGCCCGTACAGCACCGCGATGCCCTTCTCGAGTTCCCGGATGCGTTGTTCCAAGCGCTGCTGATCTTGCGTCAGCGCCCGGTATCGTCTGACTTCGGCGGGAATGGACTTATCTGACAACGCCCGTAGGCACTGATCGATTACTGGCTGCCTCCGGTACCCCCACTCCAGGGTCTTGAGCTCGTCTTCGGTGTACTTCGGGGGTCGAGGGAATACTGGTCGTGGCGTAGCGTAGAGTGGGGATGCGTATACACGGTCCGTCCGGTCGGTCCCCATTAATATGATAGGGTCATCGCTCTCAATGATCTGGTACCAGAGAGCGGGACGGTTGACCCCTTGGATGGTGATTGGGCAGGGGATGTAATCCGTCCCTGCATTTCGAGTCCATCCTAATGGGGTTTCTGCGGTAAACGGCTGTTTGAGGGGGTCGTCGACTAGTTCCCGGTATTTGTGTCGCATGATGGGTTCTCCATCGGTGGTGGAGGCGTGTGGAGTGTCGTCGGGTAAGTGCTCGTACTTTCCGTAGGTGATATGGGGGTGCTCAGCTGGGTAGAGATCGGTTTCCCGATCGACATGTCCGAACTCTTGAGCCTGGACTCGCGCATGCGCCTGATCTCGGCGCGCCTCTTCAGCAGCTTCTCTCTCCGCACGGCGTGCGCGGCGGCGAGCTGCTCGTTGGTCCATGCTTGCGCGGTGTGCCACCAGAGCTCTGCGGGTTTCTTCACCGTCGCCTTGAAGGCGGAGTCGTACTGGTACGGGCTCGGTGTCGCTCGTATCCTCTCCCACGATGAGAGGATCGTCCCGAGTTCCACTGCGATGCTCCTCCGTGTCAGGAACGTTCCGCACTGTAAGCAGCCGGGGCTGTAATGCACTTTCGGACAGTGTTGCCTGCGCAGGGCCGGGGAAGGCGCGCTCCACTGCGGCGAGTTCGTCTCGAGTAATCGGGGCAACCACCGTACCCTCGTCTTCTGTAGTTGCATGGACCACAGCGGCTCCTTGTCCTGCGCTGTGGTCGGTGTCGTCGTGGTCGTGGTTGTCGTCGTCGATGGTTTCCCATCCGAGGGCGGCGGTGTTGCCCGTTTCGTGGACGCGCTGGAGCCGTCGTCGCGCTTCGTCGAGAGAGATAAGTCCCTCGAATAGTTCGGCCGAGAATACTTCTTCAGCGGTTTTAGTGGCATAGTATGAAAAGTCCATGAAGGGGGAGCGAGGAGTAAGAGGATAAGAGTAACTTGGGGAATGGAGTGACTTAGCGGATCGAGTGCTCCTTAAATGTGTTCTTTCGTCGGAGTTTGATTGTTCAAACTCCCTTATCTTGTCCTCGGCGAAGATATCGGCTTTGTTGACCCACTGGTTCTCCGAGTCTGGATACCCGAGCCACTTGACCAGGTATTGTCGGGTGCGTCGCCTGCCGAATAGCCGAGTGTCTAGAATCTTCTCGACCTCATACTCTTCTTCTCCTTCCACAAGTTCCGGTGGTGGGCGCGTGAAATTTGGTCCGTGTATAGTAGTCTCCCGATAGGGCGTGAGAAGGTCGATGTGAAATACCGGGTGGATCTTCCATTGAGCCGGCAATTCTAGGCGATAAGAGTACGGGGACATCACCTGGTCGACCCGAAAAGGACCATGCCGCTTGGCTGCCAGTTTGGCGCTCGGTTGATTTGTCTTGAGATTGCGCCCATCTAACCATACTTGATCCCCTACCTTGAACTGGGGCGTATTCTTGTGTTTGATCCATAAAGTCTGGGCCTTGGTTATCAATGCCTGCGCTTCTTGTCTAGCTTCTCGAAGCTGCTCCATGCGTGTCGTTATCTGTGGGATAGGGGATGGCTTATCCGTCCAATCAGCACGGGGGTGGTATCCCATAAGGAGTTCGAATGGGGACTTCCTTGTTATCTCGTGGGGCCACGAGTTATGCGCGAATTCTGCTAATGGCAGATAGTGGAGCCAGTCCTTTTGGTGATAGTCGACCTGGAAACGTAGATATTGTTCAAGCCATTGATTGGTCCGTTCCGACTGGCCATCTGTTCTCGGGTGATAGGCCGACGAAATGTTCTGTTCAATTCCCAATTGTCGGCATAATTCCCGCGCGAATCGGGACGCGAATCTAGGATCTCTGTCCGATATGATTTTAGTGGGGAGCCCGTAGCGGGCGAAGACATGCTTAGCGTATAGTTGGGCGGTTTCCTCCGCTGATATATCCTCGCAGCAGGGTATGAACACAGCCGCCTTCGTGCAATCGTGGTCCGTAACTGTTAGGATAGAATCGTACCCTCCCGACGGCGGCAGCTTCACTATGAAGTCCATTGCCACTGTTTCGAATGGCTTCGCCTCCGGCTTGGGAAATATCGGTTGAAGGGGTGCGCGTGTCGGTCGCGTATTGACCTTGTTTTGCTGACACGCCGCGCATCCTTTGACGTATTCCACGACGTCCTTGGTCATTCCTGGCCAGAAGTAATGTCTTGCCACGAGCATGCCCGTTTTGGTCATGCCTGGGTGGCCGTGCACTGGGGAAGAGTGGTGAGCATCGATAATGGCGCGTTTTTCGGCTACTCCCCCGGTAACGACGCGCCGTCCCTCCTTGTACCACACCCCGTCGATCTTCATTAGTCGGTGTGCGTTGATCCAATGTTGAATTTGTGCCTCGTCTTGCACACAATCTTCGTCTTCCTTAGCTTCTACGGTTGTTATGTTCGCCGTCCGAAGGAACATGTGGTCCGGGAGTACAACCACATTTTGGTTGTCGTAGTCCCCGGTGTCGTAGTCACTTCGTCTTGACAACGCGTCCGCGCGTCCATTGGCCTTTCCTGCAACGTGCTTTATTTTGATTGGGTACTCGGATAATTCCATCACTTCCCTTGCTATCCGGCGATTAATGTTTTGCGGGTTCCGCCAGTATAACAGGTTTGCGTGATCGGAGTGGACGATGATATCATGTGGGGACCCGGCTAGAAGAGGTTTCCAGTGTTTGAGGGCTTCCACAATGGCCAGGAGCTCTAGGTCGTAGACGTGATAGTTGCGCTGGGCTGGATCCAATGTCTTCGAGAAGTAGCCGATCGGGTGTTTCTTGTTGTCCTGCTTTCGCTGTAAGAGGACCCCCCCGATGGCGTATCCCGACGCGTCCACTTCTAGTTCGAACTGGTCTGTTAATACCGGGTGTGCCAGTATCGGTTCTTGTGTTACCCGCGTCTTCAGTGTGTCGAACGCTGTTTGTTGCGCCTGGCCCCACTGCCATTCCTGCCCTTTTCGGGTCAGTATGTTCAGGGGTCGTGCATGGTGCGCAAAGCCCTTGATAAAAGCGCGATAAAAATTACAAAAACCGAGGAAAGAGCGAACGTCCTTAACAGTTTTAGGAGTGGGCCAATCGCGGATGCCCGCGATTTTTGCAGGGTCCATGCGTGTCACCCCCTTTTCAAGGATTACCCCCAGGTAATCCATCGCAGGCGCATGGAAAAGGCATTTCTCCAGTTTGAAGTAGAGATCGTGGTCCTGTGCGACGCGAAGTACATCTTGCACCGCCGCTATGTGGGCCTCAAGGCCCGAGCGAGATGCGATTCCAATGTCGTCCATGTAGACGCGGATCGTAGTCCCTAGTGGTTCGTGTTTTAGGATGGTGTCGCGATAGATAAAGTTCATCATGGTTTGGAAAGTGGCGGGGGAGTTGGTCAGACCGAAATACATAACCGTTGGTTCGAAGAGCCCGTAACGTGTCTTGAATGCCGCTTTTTCTTCATCGCCTTCCTTGATACGTACGTTGTTATACCCCCAGCGGATGTCGAGTTTTGTGTATATGTCCGCGTTGCTCAAATCGGTTATGAGGTCCGTGATGAGCGGAAGGGGGTACTGGTTTCGCACCGTTATGTCATTGAGCTTCCTGTAGTCTTGCACTGGTCGAAGTTTGCCATCTTTCTTTTTTACGAAGAAGAAAGGTGATGCATAGGGCGACTTGGATGGCCTTATGTATCCTTTCTTCGTTTCTTCCGAAATGAACGCTTGCAGTGCTTCGTCCTCCTGCCGCGTTAGCGGGTATATTTTGCAATCTAATGCGGCTGGCGCGTTCGGTTTTAGTTCGATGGCGTGGTCCCACACCCGCTTCGGCGGGAAGCGACGTGATTCCTCTTCACTGAATAGGTTCTTGTACTGGGCGTATTGGGGCGGAAGCACTGCTGCGGTCGTATGTTGCTTCGCTTGTATAGCCATTTCTGTGGCGGTGGTTCGTGCAGTGCATTGTTCTTCGAGCTTTCGGATAATAAGATTTCGTTCCACACTGGGAAGAACCTCTGTAGTGGTGGTGCTGATGATCGGTTGATGTATTACGCGAGGGTTTACGGACCGAATGACAATAGGTAACATGTCCTCGCGTATTGCGGCATACTTCCACGTAAACTGTGGCTCGAACGTGGCCAACCATGGGTATCCGAGGACGATATCTTCGTTTCCGATGTCGGTAATGAGGAACCTCATTTCCTTGTGGATCCCTTTAGTGCGTACATCGAGGTCCACGTAATGAGTGATGGACCCCCCTTTGTTTTCTGTATTATCGATATTCCATATTTTTCTTGGTTTCTCCAGGGGGACCAGCCCCAAACCCATTCGTTTTGCGAACTTGTGGTTCATGAAACAGTCAGTGGCTCCACTGTCCACTAACGCTTGTATGTCGGCCATAGCGTGATGTGTGCGAGTCGAAACTGGGATATGCATAGATCGGAAACGCGTAGTCACTATTACAACATCACGAGAATGTACTGCCCTCACCCAGGCCGCCGGGTTCAGGCGCTTGAAAAATCCTCCCTCTCCCATATTCCTTTCATCACTAGCTCCTGGGTTTCGTCGCTCTTGTTGGCGATCGTTTGGAGTACTTGCGCCGCTTCCTGTTGTGGCGTGAGATTTGTAGTGGCCCGTACTTGTATGGGTGGTTGCTGCGTTGGTCGTTGCTTGCGGGGCTGTGTGCAGTCGCGACTGAAATGTCCGTATTTCTGACAATTGTAACATTGTACTCCCCTGGTGTCGCGAGGTTGCCCTCGTTGAATGTACCCTCCCCGAGGTGCGTACCTGCCCCTTGTTCCTTGGGTGTATTGTCGAAAGCCCGAGTCGTTCGGACTCATTTCTTCGGACCCAGCGACGGCGATTGCGCTGTTGTCGACTTCTCCTCCTCGAGCTCTTGCCCTTGCCGATGTATCCATTGCGTCGGGGTGCGAGAGGTGTGGTGGTGGAGCGTACCCTCCTCGGTTTCCTGCACGATTGCGATACTTCTCCAGGTTCTTCTTCCCTTCGTTGAAGTGGTTTTGTAAGTGGATGTACTGCTCCTGTCGTTTCAGGAGCGCTTGCTTCCACCCCTCGTAGCTTTGCGGGTTGTCGAGCGTATAGCATTGCTCGTAGAGCTTGCGCGGGAGTCCCTTGGTGAATACGTTGATGACCATCGGCGAGTCTGCTCGGTAGCCAGCCCGCCGCACTAATTCTTCGAAACGGGACACATACTTGTCAATATCCGTTCCTTGCATGTATATCCCTTCTTGCAGCGCAGTTCGCGCCTGTTCTTGCTCCAATGTATTCGTGAAGCGGCGTTTGAAACTTCGGTACACCGCTTCCCATATTCTTTCGTCGTCCTCGGGTATTCCATTTGCGATTTGGAGGGTTAACCACCTGGTGTGAGTGGTGATCCATTCGTTGAGATCATCTCCTTCCAGGAACGTGAGGAAGAGGATGGCGCGTGAATACGCTTCGCGCATCGTCTGCGTGTGGCGGTTCATGCCCCTGTATAGCTCCCACTTGGTGAGAAAGGTTTCAGTGGCCTTCCTGTCACCGCGAAAAATAGGAGGTGGCTGTCCTTGTAATTTGTTGTAATCTCCTCTCCCATTGGGGTCTCCTCCTGGTGGTCCGTTACCGCCACCCCCACCGCCTCCGCCTGGTGCTGGTGGTCCTCCTGCTGGCGGTCGTCGTGGCGGTATCCCTCCAGGGTATCGTCCCGGAGGTCCGCCCCCTCGTGGGATATTGGCGGGTACGCCTTCTCCTTCCACGCGTTGTCTTGCTAGATAGCTCCATACTCGGCTTCGTTCTCCGTCGGAGGGTGGGTCAGGGTGGTCGGGCCCGTACATTCGTTGATTCGCGAGTTCATCGAGGGTTAGGTGGTGACCTGTGTTTGGGTCTATGACCCGTTCTTCTGGTTGCAATGGCGTCGGCGCCCTCTCTTCTTCGCGTTCATTCTGCATTCTTCGCTCAGCCAGTGCGTCGGCGAGCCTATTTTCTTCTTCGGTGTACGTGCGTGTTTCTGTGGCCATAGCTGCGGGTGATCTGATATTGATCTGTTCTGCTTGGGCAGCTAAGGAGTTGATACGTATCTCGTCAAATCGTCGACGCTGCTGCTCTTCTTCTGCGTCTGGACGGTCTCCTACTTCGTCCTCTGTTGTGGTTTGTTCTGTAGAGCCTTCGGATGGCGCGGGTGCACTGTCGTCTTCTGCACCGTCGATTGGTCCCCACTGGTCCCTGTGCACTACTTCGCTTCGTAGGATGTTGCAGTTGTAGTCGTTTCCTGTGGGTCGAAGTACGTCCCACCGTTCTCTGCGCGGACTCCAAGCAACTTCTGTCCAACACGTATGTTCAAAATTAAACTCAACTGGATAGACCCTAGATGGTCTCGTCGGTATGTCCACCCAATATCCGGTGACGTTATTCACTGTACCCCACCACGCGTTTCTGAGGTACCGGATGGGGACGTTTCGATCTCCCCTTCTTTCGATTGAGTATTGTGCGAATACCCAGCTGTCGGCGGTAGTTTCGGTCGCCACGTTGGGAGCTTGGTCTTAATGTTACGTGTCTACTAGCACGTGGCTCGACTTGAGCAGGAGGTAGGCGACACTACCAAAAGCGACTTAGCGATATGACGGCCCGTTGCGGCACGTGATCGTAGGAGTATAACAGCAAGTCCTATTCGTGGGACAATACTGACTCGAGGGCAATAACGGTGAAGCAGACTCCCACTAGAAGGAGCGCAAGACTTATCCCGATGAGGGAAGATAGAACGAATGAAGACAGAGTAGATTCAAGAAGACCAAGCTGCGGACTACGGCGCAGCTTGGCTAACCTTATATACATATACGCGAGGGCTTTGAAGCGCCTCTTGAAAGGTAGCTAGCCAATCACGTATCGTATGGTTATCGTAAATGTCCGTCCGAGTCATAGATATCGTACAATGGCGAACCAATCACATACCTCATTCTTATCGTACAGTACTGGGGTTATCAAACCGTTATCGTATGAGTCACTCCTTTCCATTACGTACCGTCGGTCCGGGGATACGAGCTACCCGGAACCCCGCATCGTAACACAAACCATGGCACAAAGTTTGGCTAGTAATGTTACTGCACCTGTTTCTACAGGGTTTACCACAACACCAAAAGATGCTGACAATCAAAGTGTGCACAGCTCAAGGGCTGCTAGTCCCACATCCACCAATATCGCACCCAGAATTGGTCTCAACTTCGGAGCTGGTTCATCTGGTAAAGGAAAGCAACGCAAACAATGTAACAGTACTCCAACGCCTACTCAAGAAGGAGGTGGAGGAGGTGATCCACTTGATCTGCTCACTGGTACAGCACCCGAAGACCCCGATGAAGCCAAGTTCAAGGCTATACTCAAGGCAATGCAGGGTCAGTGGCTTGAAGGAGCAGCACCAGAACCATTCAAGGGGGATCACAGCAACACTAGACGCTTCCTAGTAGTGTTTGATCACTATTGTTTTATGAACTACGACACCAGCATGATTAAGGATACAATGCGACAATTGGCCCTTTTTCTAGGCCTTTGTCAGGGCAAAGCTCTTCATTGGGCTAATTGCGCCTCAGACTGGCTCAAAAAGATACGCGATGGGGAAGAATACCCACCATTTGGGTTTAACATTTGGCAATGATGAACAGCACAGGTGGAATTCATACTCACAGAGACAAAGGAGACTGTGGTGAGATAGGAATAGTGCAGGGAAGCAAGCTTGCAAGTGAGCAGATAGAAGAGACGTCTGATACACAGAGATGAGAACTGTTACTTCATTAGAGAGAAGTATAACTAACCTGATACACAGAGATGAGAACTGTGGTATCAGGACATACATGATGTGCTACTTACACACTTTAGATACAATAGACCTTGTACTATAATAGAGGATAAGGAAAGCATCATACAATAAGTAGAAGTACAATAAGCCCCTAATACAATAGTGGGTGAAACAAAGGGAGTGTACTTAGACAATAAGTACAAGGAATGTAAAGAACAAAGGTATATCACAATAAAGATATAACAAAAGGAAAGTCCTAACGCGTACTACAATAACAAGTCCTTGTAGTTGTTCTGTACATATGATGTCATAGATAACAAGTCTGAGATTGTAATGATCATAATTATCTAATCTACATAAGTCCTGTATATCTAATCTTATCTAAAGCAGTCCATATCTGCATAAGTCCATTGAGCCGCTAAGTGCACACAGGTCACTTATCAACAGGCAAATCACGGAACGTGAGTTTAAGGATGCATTTACTGACTACGCAGATGCTGACAGAGCCCACCAAACACTCCTCAAGCTTCGCATGAAGGATGGAAGGCTCAACGAGTATGTGGCTGACTTCCAAGATTGTGCCAACCAAGCCGGACTCGACATAAACGGGCCTGATGCTATGCGCATGTTCGTGCAAGATCTCCAAGGAGGACTAGCCAGTTCTTGTATTTTCAATGACAACCCTGAGAACTTTGTTCAATGGGTGCAATCCACTTAGCAAAATCACCAAAACTGGCTCAAGGTTCAGTCATTAAAGGAGTATAACCCATTCCAGCAGACTGTAGCAGAGTCCAATCGGCTACAACTTGAGAAAAAGACAAAAGATTTGGGAGAAGCGAACAAGCCGAGGTTGGATACACAAGCCTTGAGCGGAGATAAATCACGCTCAGAACCTGCAGTCGACGTGGAAGGTTAGTTAACACTTATGACCTTTATTCAAGGTCAAAGACAATGATTTACACAGCGGCAGGCTGAGTAGAAACCAAGAGGACAAGTTGCATTAGCAATGAAGTAAGAAGTACAAGGGAAGGATGCGCACCTGAGTAGAAACCAAGAGTGTTACAGTTCCACTTCCGTAGGGCGTTGACTTAACGCTGTGCTGGGGTTCACCAATCACGTGACTCCAATCGTGTTCAAGTGATCCTTCGTTCCTAAGTAATCGGCTTTGACTTGCTCAATAGTGGCATGAACAGTCCAAGGTTCCCCTTGTCTGTGGGGCTGCTTGGCAGGCTTCCTGACTAATCGCACCAAAGATGGATGATGATAGAGCACTAGGCAAAGAGCACTAGGCAAAGGACTAAATTGGTGGAAAGAATACAAGTTGCTAAAGCTAAGGTATGAAAGTGAAGTCCTCAGCCCTTATATACACAAGAGGGTGCAGGTTTAAACCCAGCAAACCCTAATACCACTATCCTAGGAATGAGTCATCCAGGAACACCACAAAGATAAGTAAAGTCCGAGATAAGAGACCATGAGGTGTGATAAGCACAGCCCCTTGAGATAACAATACCATAAGTCTGTGATATGTGATGATAAACGTACATATGCCCTTAATGCTGATGATAGGGGATAAGGAGATAAGAATGATAAGGGTCCTGTCCAATGATGATGCATTTGCCTATCGTGCCCCAAGGCACTATGATAAGGCATAGTCCATGGCCTTCTAGCCGCTTCTAGACTCGTCACATGCCATCCTAAAGGTCATGTGATCATTCTAGTGTCACTGTCCGTGCATAAGCCGATTGCTCACCCAGCAAATGCCGCTCATCCGGTTCTAGGGAGAGCCATTCCATCCTTGCTTGCGTGTCTTGTAGCATCCGTTCAACTTCTTCTTCGTCATGTGAGTCCATGCTTGGTGACATGCCGTGATACTCAGCTTGTTGTCGCATGACTTCTGCATGACGTTGCTCTTCCTGGGCAAGTACCGCTGCCCATACTTGATCATCGCCGAATGGTTCTTCTTCCAGTTGCCCCTCTTCCAAGGGCTCGGGGTCACGTGCGCTGTCGTTACATAACAAAGAGGACAAGTTGGTTCTACTCAGGAGGCTACAGCAGGGTTTATATACTACTGCGCTTATTGTATTACTAAGTACTTTAGTAAATGTAATGACTCATGCGCTGACACATCGTATCTATTATTAGCCCTTATCTATTGTGCTGACTGATGCACACTAAGTGGCTATGACTACTTGATGACGTGGCCTTCTTATCTGCTGAGTAAATCCTAGTACAACGCGTAATACTACTACAGTAAGTGTTCTATTGTATTCTACTACATTCTAGCCAATCACAACAAGCACATGCACTATTATTATCTATAACAATAGAAGTCCGAGAACGGCAAGACTGTCACACAGTCAAATAACATCACATGATGTATCCCACAATCACATGACCCAAAGTTGCACATGTTGGCGTCATGTGACTAACCATCTTATCATATCTAATGATAAGGAACTTAAGTACTTCAGCCGCTTATATCTTGCCCAAATAAATCCGTAAAAATACAGAAAAATAGGGAAAATAATATGCATCCATGACACAGACCAGAGGACGACACCCTGGTATCAACCCCTTCATGCGCCGCTGGAACACCAATGAAGGACAACGTCAACAACGATGCAACCCAGATGCAATGGATGTGGATGCCATTCGCAAGGCCACAACCAAAGAAGAAAAACAGAAATACCGATCCGAAGGCCGCTGCTATAATTGCAGTTGCCAAGGACATCTTAGCCGTATGTGTCCTGACCGCAAGCCCCAGATTGCGGTGGCTACGACGACTTCAGCCTCCATAACCACAGTTCTGACAGTACCTACCAACTCGATTCTGAATAACACAGACAAAATTACCGACGACTGGATCATGAAAATTGCCAAAATGTCGGTCAAGATAACCTCCGAACAACAAGACAAGATGGCTGCGGAACTCAAGCGACTCAGTGTGGATTTTCAATAAGCTCTGGTCCATCAGCCTGGATTAGAGCCCTAGTATCAAGTAGTGTCTTTGTACCTAAAGTGAATGCTCTCAGAATCAAAATTTGCTTTCCTCTTCACAAAACCTACGAAATGGCCAATGCTCTAGTAGACACTGGAGCAACACACAACTTCATGACCCCAGAATTAGCACAACATCTCTGACTTCAGACCCAAGAACTTGACAAACCCTGAGTCATCAGAAACGTGGATGGAACCCCAAACAAAAGTGGGAAAATTACTCAATTTGTTAATCTAGAACTCCGTGCATCGAACAAAAATGACGATCTCAGTCTAGGCATATCTCATTGATTTTACCTAGCTGATTTAGAATCTGATCAACTTATTCTGGGATACCCATGGATGGTGTTGTACAAACAAACTTTATCCTGGGATGATCCAAGTCAAAATCCAGTTCTATTGGCAAAACCAAAGGAATGGCTTGTTCATCTCCTTGAACTAGAAGACGGAGATGAAGTTATCGCTCAAATTAGGAAAGTAACCCACACACAACAACTAGCGGAAGCAGCACATGACAAAACTGAAAAACTCTGGACCAAACTGGTACCCTCTGAACTTCATGAATTCCACAAAGTCTTCAGTGAAGAAGCAGCTCTCCGATTTCCAGAGCCAAAACAATGGGACCATGCCATTGAATTGTTGCCGAATGCCCCAACCTCCCTTGATTGCAAAGTGTATCCCCTGACCCAGGCAGAACAGGAAGCCCAAGACAAATTCTTAGCCGAACACCTACAAAGAGGGTATATTACACCATTGAACTCTCCATATACGGCACCCTTTTTTTTTGTTAAAAAGAAGGACGGAAAGTTACGTCCCATCCAAGACTATCGACGCCTCAATACCTGGACAAGGAAAAACAAATATCCATTACCACTTATCACCAATCTAGTTATACATGCTCCTGGGAAGGACTGGTATACTACAATGGATGTACAATGGGGTTACAACAATATCCGAATCAAGAAAGGGGACCAATGGAAAGCGGCCTTCAAAACCAGCCGAGGATTGTTTGAACCTTTGGTCATGTTTTTCAGATTGACAAATTCTCCAGCAACATTTCAAGCCATGATGGACGACATCTTTTGTAATGAAATTGCACAAGGTTGGCTCAAGGTTTATATGGATGATATTATGGTTGCTACCTCAGGCACGAAGGAAGACCATTTCCACCATGTGAAAATTGTCCTTCAATGCCTCCACAATCATGACTTATTCCTGAAACCCAAGAAATGCAAGTTCGCATGAACCTCCATTGAATATCTTGGCGTTATCATTGGCCGCAAAGGAATTGAGATGGATACAGTTAAGCTTCAAGGCATTCAAGACTGGCCCACTCCCACAACAGTTACTGAAGTCCATTCGTTCCTTGGATTCGGGAACTTCTATAAACCTTTCATTGCCGATTATGCAAAGATTGCACGACCCCTTCATGATCTTATGAAGAAAGGAGTCGTTTTCACATGGTCACCAGCCCAACAAACAGTGTTTCTCACATTGAAAGAATGTTTTCGCCTCTTGCCCTATCTTGGCTACTATCAATTACACAAAACCATTTATGGTTCAAACAGATGCTTCTGCCTTTGCTATTGGTGTGACGTTGACACAAACCCAACATGATGGTCATGAACACCCAGTTGCATGTTTCTTGGCTTCCCTTCAACCAGCAGAGATCAATTATGATATCTATGATTGGGAATTGTTAGGTATCATCAAATCTTTCCATCATTGGTGCCATCATCTCTTGGGTGCACAACATCAGATCACCATCCTCACCAATCACAATAATCTCACATTTTTCCATGAACCCCATAAAATTTCTGGGTGTCAAGCACATTGGATGGAAACATTGGCAGAATTTAATTTCACCTTGTGCCACATTCCTGGTAATCAAAACACCATTGCCAATCTTCTTTCACGCCATCCTGACCTAAAGGAGGGGGTGAATAACGTTGATGAAGACATAACCTTACTTCCAGATTATCTCTTTTCCCGGAAAACATACTTAGAAGACAACTCAGACATACAATGAAAAGAAGTATGGGAACTCCATGATATGCAACTAGCAGGGCATCCAGGCATCTCAAATATGAGGGCCCTCGTTAATCAACATTATGAAGGACCTGGACTCAAAGAATTTGTGGAACAATATGTTAAGGGATGTCCAATGTGTCAAATAAACAAGACACAATGAAGAGCCCATGCACCAACGCAACACCTGGATACACCAGTAGAAGAAGGGCCTTTTCAATATGTCAGTATGGACCTTATTACGGATCTTCCAACATCAGGGGAATACAATGCTATCTTGACCATTGTGGATCAGGGTTTGTAGCAAGGCAGCAAAGTTTATTCCCTGCACTAAGACAATTACAGGCGAAGGTGTGGCAACTCTCTATTTCTGACATCTGATACCATGGTTTGGCATTCCAAAACAAATCATTTCCGATTGAGATCCTCAATTCACAAGTGCTTTTACCATGGAAATATGTAAGCAAACCGGAATCTGTCAAAACCTCATTACAGCATTCCATCCCCAAACCAACGGACAAACTGAACGAATGAACGCCTGGGTAGAACAGTATCTTCGGTTATAGGTAAACCAACAAAGTCAAGACAACTGGGTATCATTCTTACCAGCAGCCGAATATGCACATAACTCATGGCCTCACGATGTAACAAAAAGGACTCCACACAAGTTGCTATTTGGTATTCAGCCTCAAATTACCATTGATGCAACAGGAGAAGACCAATCCCCTACTGCAACTGAACGACTCATCCAATTACAGCAAACCCGATTACATGCAGCCCAAGCATTGCTGCGAAGATACAAAACAAGGGAACCTTGTGTCCAATACAATGAGGGTGATCACGTATGGCTAGATAACAGGAACCTTCAAATCCCATCACCATCACGCAAGTTAGCCCCTAAACGATACGGACCCTTTGGGATCATACAAAAAGTATTGGCAGTTGCCTATCGATTACGCCTCCCAGATCATCTGCGAATTCACGATGTGTTTCATATTGACCTTCTTATACCTTTTAAGGAAACGGAACAATATGGTCCCACATTCACACCTCCTGTTCCTGAATTATTTGAAGGTCAGGAAGAACAAGAAATCGAAGCCATTCTAGACGTCCGACACAAGAGAGGAGGAAAATTACAATACCTAATCAAGTGGAAGGGATTCCTATCATCAGAAAATGAGTGGGTTACAAAAGACAACATGCATGCTGATGACTTGATCAAAGACTTTTATAACTTGCGATTGACAAGAGATAAAAGGACGACAAAATGAAGTACGATCGACTCAACTCCCATCATCTCTTGTTACTTCGTATTTCTCGATTCCACTACACTCTCATGAGCTTCGTATCTTCAACTGGTATTTTCAGGATGTGTGCTGAGATTGCACGAGAAGCTGCTGCTGTAGCAGATCTCTGGCTCTGTGTACAAAGTGGAAACCATGAAGCTAGTCCACCACCCACTCTACACGATATCCTTGCACCACCAACCCTTGAATACATCGAAGAAGCAAACAAAGAAAACATTCCACCCACTGACTCATCCCGCATCCTCCCCATTGTTGAACATCTTCAAGCTGATTCTGTCCCAAATAATCATCCAGGTGAAGGATGGCATTTCAACCACCCTCGTACTCCTCGATTCTATCCCCTCACTATCTACGATCAACGTGCTCAGAAAGTCAAAGCACAATATGTCAAATACAACCAAGTCACGCCTTATCCAGTTATCTATGGTACTATGGTGTTACGCCCTAGCAGGGGCGTTGTGCAAAGGGTGGTTCAAGGGTTCAGAGTGTCTAGGAAGACACACACTAATAGATGAGCAAAGACGTCTATTGTCTATGATGCTACAACTCTAGTAGTGTCTAGATGGTGTTGTGCACAAGGTGCACAACTAACTTAGTGGTAGGACACCTAGTCCGAAGTGTAAGACACTTCTCTACGCCTAATCTTGGTGGCGAACTAAGTCTAACAGGTGTGGCGTTGTTATAGTATAACTGCAAAGACTTTGAAGGAAGGTTGACTCAATTAGAGTCAAGGGAGATGGTTCACAAGATGAGAGAGGGACAGTTCACACCAAAGGTATGAAGGCAAGGTTGCTAGATTGCAAACAAAGCCAAGTCTGGCTTCTTACAGTGTAAAGTACAAGTATATATAGTGCTCAAGTCACAAAGACGAACACATAAGGACAGACATATGTAAATGTTGTTATCTGGGGTTTTCTTATCCGAAGCACAAGACAATAGGGGATAAACCATATATAGAACAAAGGGGACACACCAATGGAGTAACAAAGATAACAGAACCGAAGCAAAGGTAAGTGGCAACATACATGTGAAAGGACTGAAGCGTCCGGATCATAACATATGGGAAGAGGGCAGCAAGTCTTTGAAGTTCCATTACGTGCTGATGACAGGTATCAAGGGTTACCATCCCTTACACTACTGCAACTACGCATACTAGACCCTGACATGATGATGCGCCCACAAATTAATCAAGCCCTTCACGCAATCAATGACTGGCCACTTACCACTAAAGTACAATTTTATCACACCACAACCGTGACATTAGAGGAACAACATAACCAGCTGGCTAGGTTGTGGAACAACATATGTGACACTATGAAGGATATCAAGGGATCAGTGGCAAGACTTGCGCAAAATAATGTCTACCACCGCATTTAACAGAAGATACTCCAGGAAGACGATCCACGCATGTGGTTGGCCAATATGGATTTGCAACGCATGATGGTTCAAGTTGAAGAAGTACCAGAAAGTGAGGCAGTCCACGACATTATGTGCCAATGGTGCCAAATCATGACACATGACACAAACGACTGTGTCATGTTCAAGCAGTGTATCTACTGCCGCAAATATGGGCATGAGGATGTTAACTGTTTCAACCCTCACCGTTATTGTGATGACTCACTGTCACTCGACAGGGAGGCATGACGGAGGTCAGAAGACCAGGGCGAAAAGGGCATGGAGAGCGAAGGGAGGGGGGACAGGAGGTTGACTGGCCAGCTCGAACAGTACTTGCAACAGCAAGGGATGGAAGGTGCACGAAGAGTGGGGCTTCCTGAGGCAGAGGATGTCATGAACCGTCAAGCTTAGGTTATGACTCAAGAGTTCAGACCGGGCCGGACCGGACCGATATTATGTAATCAACTTCTTAATTAGGAAATCCGAAGTCGGAGTTTGAAATTATACTCCGAGGGTCACGTGATCTGTCACGTGACTAGCTCCTTGTAGAAGGTTCTACAACCTTCTACATAGTTCTACCAGTTTCCACAGAAGAACTGCGGAAAAGGTCACCAGGTCTCAGAGAGACTATTGCCATTGGATGGTATTTATAGAGCTTCTACAGTCTTCCAGGACATTCCCAGAGAGACTATTGCCATTGGACAGTATTCATAGATCTTCTACGAGTTTCCAGAGTATTCTATTATGTAAACACCATGTAGCCAGGTATATAAGCTGGCGCAATACAATGGACAGTCCCTCAGACTGTCCACTTGTGAACTCCCACTTGCAAGGTCATAGTCTACTGCATTGTTCCCTCTCTCCACTCTGCTCTGCCTTCTTGCCCCCTTGCTCGTGTTTAAAGCTATCCTCTCTGCCTTCTTCATCATTATCTTCCTTGTCCCTCATATCCCTCGTCTTCTCCATAAGTGCCCCAAGTACCGTTGACTTACTTGATAGTAAGTCATCACAGAGGAGGCGGTCAGGAGAGGATGTCACAAGTGGACAGTCTGAGGGACTGTCTGTTGTATTGCGCTAGCTTATATACTAACAGGGATGGTCTGTGCATAAGTTAAGGGCAGGCTTAGGACCGCCTGACGAGTGCTGTGGAATACTGTGGAATGGAACATTTAAGTAACATCTAATAATAGGAACCAATCAGAAATAACATAGAGGGTGGTGTTGATAAGTGACCTGTGCGCACTTAGCGGCTCAATGGACTTATGCAGATATGGACTGCTTTAGATTAGATTAGATATATAGGACACATGTAGATTAGATTATTATGATCTTTACAATCTCGGACCTTATCTGTGACATCATATGTACAGAACAATCACAAGGACTTGTTATTATAGTACGCGTTAGCACTTTCCTTTGTTATATCCTTATTATGATATATCTTTTGTTCTTTACATTCCTTGTACTTATTGTCTAAGTACACTCCCTTTGTTTCGCCCACTATTGTATTAGGGGCTTATTGTACTTCTACTTATTGTAAGACGCTTTCCTTGTTCTCTATTGTAGTACAAGGTCTATTGTATCTAAAGTGTATAAGTAGCACATCATGTACGCCCTGATACCACAGTTCTCATCTCTGTGTATCAGACGCCTCTTTAGCTCTCACTGCAAGATCCCTGTTACCTCTGCGTTGCTTATATCTCACCACAGTCCTCTTTGTCCACTGTGAGTATGAGCTTCTTTCCCTGTGCTGTTCATCAGGTTATGGGCCCTGCGCCCTCTGTTCCACTTGGCTAGTCACTGTGTCACTATGGGCACACACTAGGTCAAGGTCTGTCTGGGGCTTAACCAGCCTTGCCCAAGCCTGGGAACCCTCAGGCGTGAGGTGTCCCAGGTGAGGAACCTCCATTACTATACCATGCCCAGTAGTCCTACTTTCACCCCCATTGTGTCCCTCGCCCCTGCGAGTGCGCAAGGTGATTGGGTCTGGTAGCCCTTTAATACATATCTAGGCGTGCATGGCCCACTGGGCTGTGTATTGTGGAGCTTAGCGCCAGCTGTCTCTGGTGCTCCACACTGTGCGCAGAATCTCCTCACCATGGGAGTGTAAAATCTGGTGCAGGCTCTAGGGGGTGTTCGCCTTTGGCGTTCTGCAACCAGATACCTACCTTGAAATGCGTCAAAGGGAAAGGGCACAGTGAAGCCTTTATGGCGATGAGGCAACCAATAGGCCGAGAAGGCTGAGGTAGACAGCCTTGGGCTCTGAAAGATCCTTCCACTTTCCCCTCTGGTGCGCTCTAGTTGAGTCGTGTCTTAGACACATCCTGGCAGGCAGCCGGCTCCTAGTATGCGAAGAGGCTTCCATCCTGGGCCTAGCCCTTGTAACACTGGCATGTTCATGGAGGCAGGACACTTTGCGTTCTGGCCTTACAGATTCACAGACTGGAGCAGTAAACTACTTCCCTCCTACATCTTGCAACTTTATGAGCACTATCGCTGACTGCTCCTCGGCGATAGATAACCATCCCAAATGTCTGGTACAACTCCCGCCGCTGCTGCTGCCTCTACAAGCACAAGCAGTGGTTCTGGATCCACACCATCTGGACGCGTTGCAAATGCGTACCAAGCAACCTTCGGCATGCCCTCTGGCATTCACCTTGGTCAATTCGACGGCTCAAACTGGAATGAATGGTCTGGCACCCTTGAAGCCATCCTCACGCTGCATGAAGCTGAGGATGTGTTTACACTTGACGCTGCTCCCACTGGCACTGGACCAGATGAATGGGACTCAGTTCAAAGAAGGTCCAAGGCGTACCTCCGCCTATACCTCAAGCCAGACGTCTACTCCTTGGTAGCCGATGCCACTGCTTATCCCCACATTCAAAGACAAGTGGGACAAGCTGAAGGATGTCTATGCTGGTGCTTCGGGCAGCACCACCATATTTAACTTATGGATCCAGTTAACACAAGCCCGCCTCGACGACTCTGTCCCAATGGCCTCCCAACTGGCCAAACTCAATGAGCTCAAAGTCACCCTCTCCAACGCTTCAATGGGTGTCACTGACACTCAATTCTCACTCATCCTGCTTCACGCACTACCACCCTCCTATGAGGTGTTGGCCTCTACAATCCTAGCCGGTGGTGCTCCCTCCACACTCAAGCACGCTGAAATAATTGTGCGCATAGTGTCTGAGGAGGCGCGCCGCTCCGGTCCCTCTGGTTCCTCCCTCAATAAGGCCGCCCCCATTAAAGCTAGTAGCAAAGGAAAAAAAAAAGACCACTCTGGTCTCACCTGCCACTACTGCAATAAAAAGGGGCACATCAAGCCTGATTGCAGGAAAAGGAAGAAGGATGAAGCAGATGAAAAGGCGAAGGGCAGCGGCAATAAGGCCGCCAATAGTCATGTCTTAGTACCCACTACCGCCTCCATTAAGGAGGTCGATGAATCTATTGGTATTGCCTTGTATGCTGCCTCGCGTGTGCGTTGGATGATGGACAGTGGTGCTACACACCACATCACACCACACCGGTCTGATTTCAAGGACTACTCCTTGTGCAAAGGTGCTGTGCGTCTAGGAGATAAGTCCACAATAGATCAAGTTGGTGTGGGCTCTGTCGTCTTCACAACGAGCCAAGGCATTCCTATCACCCTAAGTAATGTGCTGCACCTTCCACAGGTGAAAACACGCTTTCTTGTCGACGCGTGCACTAGCACAAAAGGGTGCGGAAGTGGCCTTTGACAGTGGCTCATTCAAAATTACTGTCAACAAAAGCTGTGTAGCTGTTGGCTATTTGGAGGACAACCTATACTGGTTGGATGCTTCGAATATTGGCCTAAATGCTCACGTCAAAAGTGCTGCCACCACTCTTGATATCTGGCATCAGCGCATGGGACACATCTCCCCTGCTGCCCTTAAGTCGTATGGTCCCTCTGCCACTACTGGCATGGACATTGACAGCTCTACCACACACACTGCTGTGTGTCGTGGGTGCGAGTTGGGTAAATCCACTCGCCAACCCTTCTCTGCGTCCTCCACCAAGAGGACAACTCGTATTTTGAGATTGTGCATAGTGATCTAGCTGGTCCTATGCAAACTCAGTCCTTACAAGGCTCTGTGTACACTGCCACCTTCATAGACGACCACTCCAAGCATGCAGTGGTTCACTTCCTTAAGTCGAAGGATCAGTTTGCAAAGTCACTGCAGATGTTCTTGTCTTGGGGTGAAACCCAGACTACACACAAACTGCGTGCACTGCACTCTGACCGCGGAGGCGAGTACATGTCCAGCCACACACAGGACATCCTCAAGCAGAGAGGAATAGAGCATCACCTTACGATGCCAGGTTCACCACAGTCGAACGGGAAAGCCGAGCGGTTTAACCGCACCATTATGGATAAGGCAATGACCATGCTGCACACAGCTGGCTTGTCTAAAGGCTTCTGGGAGCATGCAGTGTGCGCAGCTGTGCACATCTACAACCGCTCTCCTACCCGTACGCTCAAGTGGCGCACACCTTTTGAACTCTGGAACTGTGGCAAGGTTCCAGATGTTTCCCATTTACGCGTCTTTGGATGCAAGGGGTACATGCACGTACCCGCTGATAAGCGTCGCAAATTAGATGCGAAGGCCATTGAGGTCACGCTTATTGGGTTTGAGCCTGAATCTAAGGGCTACAGGCTTTGGGACCGTCAAACCCGCTCCGTTCGTTTGTCAAGGGATGTGACATTCGACGAGAGTAGCTTCCTGTCCCTTCAGGGTGCTGAGACACACCCCACACCTTCCACTTCTCAAGTGGCCCCACATGTTATCACACCAGTGACTGCCGTGCCTCACCCGCCGGCGTTACCACCACAGCGAGCACCCTCCCCTGCACACTCACACAGTAGTGAGGAGGAGGATGTTGAGGATTTATTAGACCCAAAACAAGAGCGTCCACACACGCCACCACCACCACCTGCACACCCCACTCTGCCCACCACACCTAAGCGTGAGCACACCACTCCCACTTCACCACCACCACGTCAAGGTGCCACTCGCATTATGCGCCATGTGCCTCCTCCCTCACCAGAAATGCCTGGGAGTTTTGAGGACCGCGCACAGCGTAGTCAGCTGTTGCGCGAAATGGACAGTGCACCAAGGCGATCTGCGCGTGTACCAGTGCCCAATCCCCGCTACTTCAATGCGGATAATGTGGCCACACGCAGCAAAAGGCTGGGATATGTGGAGCTGTTAGCTGCAGCTTATGTGGGTAGAGACCCTGCATCTTATGCAGAGGCTATGAAGTCTGGTGATGCAGACAGGTGGACTGAGGCGTGTCAGTATGAGATAGATGCGCTCGCCAAGAATGGCACATGGGAGTTAGTGGATCTCCCGCCTAATCGTAAGGCAGTAAAATCCAAATGGGTCTTCAAGCTCAAGGCGGATGGCCGCTACAGAGCTCGCTTGGTGGCTAAGGGATTTACGCAAATCCCTGGCATAGATTTTGATGAAACCTTCTCTCCCGTCGCACGATTTGAGTCGCTTCGTATGTTGCTAGCGTTAGCTGCGCTAGAGGACTGGCACATCCATCAGATGGATGTCAAGTCTGCTTTTCTCAATGGCGTGCTCGACGAGGAGATCTATATGGAGCAGCCACAAGGTTTCACTGTCACTGGCTCTGAGACGAAGGTGTGTCGCCTGGTTAAGGCGATCTATGGTCTCAAACAAGCCTCCCGCGCATGGAACTTGCAATTCCATGGAGTGTTAATTACACTAGGCTTTAAGCGGACGTTTGCCGATGCAGGCATTTATGTGTTGCCTCAACGAGAGGGGGATGGTCCACTCTTCGTTATCGTTTACGTTGACGACATCACAATCTTGGGTGCATCTTTGGAGAACATCAAGCGTGTTAAGTCAGATCTATCTGAGCGCTATGAGATGACAGATCTCGGGGAGATAGAATCATATCTTGGTATACGCATTGTGCGGAACCGCTCCCTCAGACACATCGAAATAGATCAGTCTGGCTATGTCAAGGATGTCCTTGAACGCTTTGGGATGGCTGATGCCACACCACACTCCACACCCTTACCTGCTGGTGCTGACGAGCACCTTCATAAATATATGGGTCAGGCTACTGCTTCTGACATTACGCACTATCAGTCACTCATTGGTAGTCTGCTGTACGTTCAGATTGGCACTAGACCTGACATCTCCTTTGCTGTATCACGTTTGGCGCAGTATGCAGCAAATCCTTCCCCCCAACATCTACGGTTAGCGCAGTATGTTCTGTCCTACTTAGTAGGAACTGTGGACATGCGCTTGATCTATGATGGCGCCAGTGGAGATGGCCTTCATGGCTACACTGATTCCAGTCTGGGTGACCAGGTTGACGACAGACACTCCACTTCTGGTTATGTGTTCATACTAGCTAATGGTGCAATAAGCTGGTCTTCGCGCAAGCAAAAGACTGTAGCCCAAAACACTACAGAGGCTGAATACATGGCCATGACCGATGCGGCCAACCAAGCCGCTTGGTATCAGAGCTTCCTTGCGGAACTCGGGTACGAGGTCGACGACCCCATCCCACTACATGGTGACAACAAGGGTGCCATTGATTTGGCTCAGAACCCTGTCACTGGGAGGCGATCTAAGCACATTGCCATACGGCATCATGTCATTAGGGAGTACATTGAAAAGGGCACCATCACCCTTATCAAAACCCCTACTGCAGAAATGGTTGCAGACGGCTTTACCAAGTCATTAGCACGTGTCCTACTGCAGCAACACAATGTAGACATGGGCTTGTGCTAGTCCCAGATTGCTGATCACGGGGAGATGTTGATAAGTGACCTGTGCGCACTTAGCGGCTCAATGGACTTATGCAGATATGGACTGCTTTAGATTAGATTAGATATACAGGACACATGTAGATTAGATTATTATGATCTTTACAATCTCGGACCTTATCTATGACATCATATGTACAGAACAATCACAAGGACTTGTTATTATAGTACGCGTTAGCACTTTCCTTTGTTATATCCTTATTATGATATATCTTTTGTTCTTTACATTCCTTGTACTTATTGTCTAAGTACACTCCCTTTGTTTCGCCCACTATTGTATTAGGGGCTTATTGTACTTCTACTTATTGTAAGACGCTTTCCTTGTTCTCTATTGTAGTACAAGGTCTATTGTATCTAAAGTGTATAAGTAGCACATCATGTACGCCCTGATACCACAGTTCTCATCTCTGTGTATCAGACGCCTCTTTAGCTCTCACTGCAAGATCCCTGTTACCTCTGCGTTGCTTATATCTCACCACAGTCCTCTTTGTCCACTGTGAGTATGAGCTTCTTTCCCTGTGCTGTTCATCAGGTGGTACAATTCTCATCGACCAATCAGAATAATCCGTGAAAGTGGTACAACTGCGCCGCAGTCGATTGTGCCATAGTGACAACTGCGCTCTGCAGTCCAATCAGATAAATCCAAGGAATGGTACGACTTGGCAGAACACGTGCCCTCACACGTAAGAGATTACACAAAGGATAATCACATGGTCCCGCATAAAACATAAGCAAGTCACGTGATACGTCACGTGACCATCGGAGTACGAACTTCAAACTCCGATTTCGGATTTCCCCTTTAGGAAGGTGATGATTACATAAGACCGGACCGGCGCAGGCCGGTCTTAGACACTGGGGTCATGACCCAAGTTTATAGGTTCATGACAGTTATTGTCATGAAGTTTGCCAAGTGTTGCGCACTCATCGAGGATACACCAAGTTCTGCAGTACTCGCCCCATCATAGAAGAAGACAGAGAAGGACAACGTATTCATCACATGAAGTGTTGTGGAGATTGTATTCAACGAAGGGAGGAGTGAGCTTGACGATAAGGAGGGGGTGATGTTACGTTCTATTCATTTCTTTACCATTCTCACTGTTTCTTGATGATTCCCAGATCCTCTTAACTTGTTGGCTGATGTTCTGTATTGTTCCAGAGGATCCTTCTTGTAGATTCTATGACTTGTAACCATTTGTATATAAACTCTATAAACATGTATAAGAGCTCTAAGCTTGACCTACTGTACTCAACTATGGTAGCCTTCTCGTCTCCAATATCACCAATTCTTGGCTTCAAGAACAATGACCGATGCAACTTTGTTTCACTTTTCTCTCATCTTGTGCATCATTGCTCAGTTGGCCTAATTCCGCAGACCTTGGTGACCCAAAATGGTAAATGCATCGGCCGCAACTGAAAGTCTGAATCAGACCACACTCATTCCGAAACTTTGGCTGTATATGATATAATATATTTATTCACGAGTTCATAACAACGTCAAATATTGGAAACAAATTTATGAGTTGTTTATTTTATAATGTAATGAGTTATATTGGTAATGAATAATAATAACAAACATCGTAAAAAAAATGTCTAAGTCGATTATCTATTGGGGGGATAGTATAATGGGTAATGGGGCGTCTGGAACCCGGGATATTGATACTGAGGGACGACGGAATGCGGAGCTGGCTGTGACAGAAAGGGAGGGGGATAGTAAGACACTTGAGGAGGCATGGGCCCGGGCGCGCATTGGGACGACAAATGGGGAGGAAGGGACGCCATGGGGGGGAGGGAACTTGCGGGTCTCAGAGGCGGTTGTGACAGAGGAAGGGGAGAGGGTATATAATGAGGAATGGGCATGCACGCACGTGGGGATGACAGACAGGGAGAGAGAGACACTGGGGGAGGTCGAGGGGTCGCAGGTCCTGGCTCCGCAGTAGCGTGTGCTCGGGCATTGGCATTGGCAGTGGCCGAGCGTGCGTCCGGTTTTGCTCATTTGCCTGAGTGTTCTCCAGCCCCATAAGGATCCTCATCCTCGTGGTTGCGCTTACGATTGACCTCGCCGATGTGCTTGGCCATATGTGCACTGTCGACCTTGCTGCAGTTCTTGCTTTGCTTGACGCCCATCTGCTCAGCTGTCTCTGTCCATGAGTGCTGATTTGGAGCAATGCGCTCCTTCTCGGGGAGCTGGGGGCCGTCGCCAGTTGCCGACACGACAACGGCAGCAAGATGTGAGTGGACGAGACGGAGGGACTTTACTGTATTGGAAACAGCCTCGGGATTTGGCATTTGCATAAGCAACTGCTGTGACAACGCGATGATTTCATTAGTGACGGAAATTAGAGTCACCACGGCGTTCCCGTTGGATGCAGCGTTTCCGCCTTCAGTGTTACGTGACGCCAGCGTGATCGGACTTGGCTGAGAGCTCGGGTTGCTGAGGGCCAGAGGCTCAATCTGAGTCCCCCCAAAGTAGTGCAGCACGGACGCGATGTGCTTGCAAAACTCAATACAAGGGAAATCCAGGCAAGAACACTTGGAATTGAGTAAGTCAACATCATAGAATTTTTCCTCCTTTGAGGAGCGCACTTGAAAGCGTGTATCTCCAATATGTGTGATGTACTCGTGTGATATTTCGGGGGCACGTGCTAGGATTTCCTGCCGGCGCCGACTCACCAAATCATCACCTCGCTTCCAGATCTCTTGCCGCTTTAGGTGATCTTGAATCTCCAGCAGAGCGTCTCTCACCAGCGTGGAAACAAAATGATCCACTCTGCGATTGTGCTTGCCATTGAGCCACTTAGACTTTAGCACATGGTGATACCTAGATTTACCAATCAGAAATCAAATATATGTAAAAAGACAATTACATACGCTTCCAATAACATGTTAGTATCGCCCTCTTTGAAAATCGTCCGATCTTGGCGATAGACGGCGGACCACATTTCCTTGACAGGGATCCATTCCCGGGCCAGGTACTGTGCCACGCTTTTGGGAATTGATTCATCGCTTTGGATATCTTCCCACCAGGATTCAAATTCGTATTGATCAGTGGTCTGGACCCATTTTTGGATCAGGTCCCACAAATCTTTGAATTCTGTAGTGACAAAATGGGTCTGGATGGCCCTGAGCACATGCCACCAACAGTAGAATACGCGGGAAGACGGGTATGTCTCGCGTATCGTGTTGACTTGCACCTGATCTTGATCTGTCATAAAAATTGATGGTGAAACGTCCGGGCTTTGACGCTTGACAAATTCAATGAAAAATTTGATTGTTGCCTGGGTCCCATTGGAGGACAACATCCAGGCAACGGGAACCCCTGACGGACAGTCTAGCCACATTACCCGAAAGTCTGAGAAGCACGTACCATGGCCCCAATGATCCCGCGCCATGATCGTGAATAATAAAATTCCTTTGTATTGCGTGACATTGTGTGTCGCGTCGATGCCCAGGAATGCATTCCCAAGATGTTGGAACCAATCCAATTGAGATTTCGTTTGAATACAGAATGCGAAAAGATCCCATGCGAGATCAGACCCCTCAGGGGGTAAATCTTGCTTACTCTTGTAAAATACAACATGACCCTTGTCATGTAAATTACTGGCCCAAATTCAGGTGGAGTTGGCGTCATTTGTGTTACGTGTCTACTAGCACGTGGCTCGACTTGAGCAGGAGGTAGGCGACACTACCAAAAGCGACTTAGCGATATGACGGCCCGTTGCGGCACGTGATCGTAGGAGTATAACAGCAAGTCCTATTCGTGGGACAATACTGACTCGAGGGCAATAACGGTGAAGCAGACTCCCACTAGAAGGAGCGCAAGACTTATCCCGATGAGGGAAGATAGAACGAATGAAGACAGAGTAGATTCAAGAAGACCAAGCTGCGGACTACGGCGCAGCTTGGCTAACCTTATATACATATACGCGAGGGCTTTGAAGCGCCTCTTGAAAGGTAGCTAGCCAATCACGTATCGTATGGTTATCGTAAATGTCCGTCCGAGTCATAGATATCGTACAATGGCGAACCAATCACATACCTCATTCTTATCGTACAGTACTGGGGTTATCAAACCGTTATCGTATGAGTCACTCCTTTCCATTACGTACCGTCGGTCCGGGGATACGAGCTACCCGGAACCCCGCATCGTAACATCACCCCCTTTTCAGGGAGGATGCCCACATCCTAATAGCCTCGTCCGCGGTGGAACTCGTCTTGGTCTGGTCGCTCCCAGAGTATCTCGGGGTCCCCGAGTTGTCGTCGTTCCCGTTCGAGTCGCGCGAGAGTGTCGGCGCGATGGAGGCGGGCGGCACATAGCGAGCGTCGCCCGTACAGCACCGCGATGCCCTTCTCGAGTTCCCGGATGCGTTGTTCCAAGCGCTGCTGATCTTGCGTCAGCGCCCGGTATCGTCTGACTTCGGCGGGAATGGACTTATCTGACAACGCCCGTAGGCACTGATCGATTACTGGCTGCCTCCGGTACCCCCACTCCAGGGTCTTGAGCTCGTCTTCGGTGTACTTCGGGGGTCGAGGAAATACTGGTCGTGGCGTAGCGTAGAATGGGGATGCGTACACACGGTCCGTCCGGTCGGTCCCCATTAATATGATAGGGTCATCGCTCTCAATGATCTGGTACCAGAGAGCGGGACGGTTGACCCCTTGGATGGTGATTGGGCAGGGGATGTAATCCGTCCCTGCATTTCGCGTCCATCCTAATGGGGTTTCTGCGGTAAACGGCTGTTTGAGGGGGTCGTCGACTAGTTCCCGGTATTTGTGTCGCATGATGGGCTCTCCATCGGTGGTGGAGGCGTGTGGAGTGTCGTCGGGTAAGTGCTCGTACTTTCCGTAGGTGATATGGGGGTGCTCAGCTGGGTAGAGATCGGTTTCCCGATCGACATGTCCGAACTCTTGAGCCTGGACTCGCGCATGCGCCTGATCTCGGCGCGCCTCTTCAGCAGCTTCTCTCTCCGCACGGCGTGCGCGGCGGCGAGCTGCTCGTTGGTCCATGCTTGCGCGGTGTGCCACCAGAGCTCTGCGGGTTTCTTCACCGTCGCCTTGAAGGCGGAGTCGTACTGGTACGGGCTCGGTGTCGCTCGTATCCTCTCCCACGATGAGAGGATCGTCCCGAGTTCCACTGCGATGCTCCTCCGTGTCAGGAACGTTCCGCACTGTAAGCAGCCGGGGCTGTAGTGCACTTTCGGACAGTGTTGCCTGCGCAGGGCCGGGGAAGGCGCGCTCCACTGCGGCGAGTTCGTCTCGAGTAATCGGGGCAACCACCGTACCCTCGTCTTCTGTAGTTGCATGGACCACAGCGGCTCCTTGTCCTGCGCTGTGGTCGGTGTCGTCGTGGTCGTGGTTGTCGTCGTCGATGGTTTCCCATCCGAGGGCGGCGGTGTTGCCCGTTTCGTGGACGCGCTGGAGCCGTCGTCGCGCTTCGTCGAGAGAGATAAGTCCCTCGAATAGTTCGGCCGAGAATACTTCTTCAGCGGTTTTAGTGGCATAGTATGAAAAGTCCATGAAGGGGGAGCGAGGAGTAAGAGGATAAGAGTAACTTGGGGAATGGAGTGACTTAGCGGATCGAGTGCTCCTTAAATGTGTTCTTTCGTCGGAGTTTGATTGTTCAAACTCCCTTATCTTGTCCTCGGCGAAGATATCGGCTTCGTTGACCCACTGGTTCTCCGAGTCTGGATACCCGAGCCACTTGACCAGGTATTGTCGGGTGCGTCGCCTGCCGAATAGCCGAGTGTCTAGAATCTTCTCGACCTCATACTCTTCTTCTCCTTCCACAAGTTCCGGTGGTGGGCGCGTGAAATTTGGTCCGTGTATAGTAGTCTCCCGATAGGGCGTGAGAAGGTCGATGTGAAATACCGGGTGGATCTTCCATTGAGCCGGCAATTCTAGGTGATAAGAGTACGGGGACATCACCTGGTCGACCCGAAAAGGACCATGCCGCTTGGCTGCCAGTTTGGCGCTCGGTTGATTTGTCTTGAGATTGCGCCCATCTAACCATACTTGATCCCCTACCTTGAACTGGGGCGTATTCTTGTGTTTGATCCATAAAGTCTGGGCCTTGGTTATCAATGCCTGCGCTTCTTGTCTAGCTTCTCGAAGCTGCTCCATGCGTGTCGTTATCTGTGGGATAGGGGATGGCTTATCCGTCCAATCAGCACGGGGGTGGTATCCCATAAGGAGTTCGAATGGGGACTTCCTTGTTATCTCGTGGGGCCACGAGTTATGCGCGAATTCTGCTAATGGCAGATAGTGGAGCCAGTCCTTTTGGTGATAGTCGACCTGGAAACGTAGATATTGTTCAAGCCATTGATTGGTCCGTTCCGACTGGCCATCTGTTCTCGGGTGATAGGCCGACGAAATGTTCTGTTCAATTCCCAATTGTCGGCATAATTCCCGCGCAAATCGGGACGCGAATCTAGGATCTCTGTCCGATATGATTTTAGTGGGGAGCCCGTAGCGGGCGAAGACATGCTTAGCGTATAGTTGGGCGGTTTCCTCCGCTGATATATCCTCGCAGCAGGGTATGAACACAGCCGCCTTCGTGCAATCGTGGTCCGTAACTGTTAGGATAGAATCGTACCCTCCCGACGGCGGCAGCTTCACTATGAAGTCCATTGCCACTGTTTCGAATGGCTTCGCCTCCGGCTTGGGAAATATCGGTTGAAGGGGTGCGCGTGTCGGTCGCGTATTGACCTTGTTTTGCTGACACGCCGCGCATCCTTTGACGTATTCCACGACGTCCTTGGTCATTCCTGGCCAGAAGTAATGTCTTGCCACGAGCATGCCCGTTTTGGTCATGCCTGGGTGGCCGTGCACTGGGGAAGAGTGGTGAGCATCGATAATGGCGCGTTTTTCGGCTACTCCCCCGGTAACGACGCGCCGTCCCTCCTTGTACCACACCCCGTCGATCTTCATTAGTCGGTGTGCGTTGATCCAATGTTGAATTTGTGCCTCGTCTTGCACACAATCTTCGTCTTCCTTAGCTTCTACGGTTGTTATGTTCGCCGTCCGAAGGAACATGTGGTCCGGGAGTACAACCACATTTTGGTTGTCGTAGTCCCCGGTGTCGTAGTCACTTCGTCTTGACAACGCGTCCGCGCGTCCATTGGCCTTTCCTGCAACGTGCTTTATTTTGATTGGGTACTCGGATAATTCCATCACTTCCCTTGCTATCCGGCGATTAATGTTTTGCGGGTTCCGCCAGTATAACAGGTTTGCGTGATCGGAGTGGACGATGATATCATGTGGGGACCCGGCTAGAAGAGGTTTCCAGTGTTTGAGGGCTTCCACAATGGCCAGGAGCTCTAGGTCGTAGACGTGATAGTTGCGCTGGGCTGGATCCAATGTCTTCGAGAAGTAGCCGATCGGGTGTTTCTTGTTGTCCTGCTTTCGCTGTAAGAGGACCCCCCCGATGGTGTATCCCGACGCGTCCACTTCTAGTTCGAACTGGTCTGTTAATACCGGGTGTGCCAGTATCGGTTCTTGTGTTACCCGCGTCTTCAGTGTGTCGAACGCTGTTTGTTGCGCCTGGCCCCACTGCCATTCCTGCCCTTTTCGGGTCAGTATGTTCAGGGGTCGTGCATGGTGCGCAAAGCCCTTGATAAAAGCGCGATAAAAATTACAAAAACCGAGGAAAGAGCGAACGTCCTTAACAGTTTTAGGAGTGGGCCAATCGCGGATGCCCGCGATTTTTGCAGGGTCCATGCGTGTCACCCCCTTTTCAAGGATTACCCCCAGGTAATCCATCGCAGGCGCATGGAAAAGGCATTTCTCCAGTTTGAAGTAGAGGTCGTGGTCCTGTGCGACGCGAAGTACATCTTGTACCGCCGCTATGTGGGCCTCAAGGCCCGAGCGAGATGCGATTCCAATGTCGTCCATGTAGACGCGGATCGTAGTCCCTAGTGGTTCGTGTTTTAGGATGGTGTCGCGATAGATAAAGTTCATCATGGTTTGGAAAGTGGCGGGGGAGTTAGTCAGACCGAAATACATAACCGTTGGTTCGAAGAGCCCGTAACGTGTCTTGAATGCCGCTTTTTCTTCATCGCCTTCCTTGATACGTACGTTGTTATACCCCCAGCGGATGTCGAGTTTTGTGTATATGTCCGCGTTGCTCAAATCGGTTATGAGGTCCGTGATGAGCGGAAGGGGGTACTGGTTTCGCACCGTTATGTCATTGAGCTTCCTGTAGTCCTGCACTGGTCGAAGTTTGCCATCTTTCTTTTTTACGAAGAAGAAAGGTGATGCATAGGGCGACTTGGATGGCCTTATGTATCCTTTCTTCGTTTCTTCCGAAATGAACGCTTGCAGTGCTTCGTCCTCCTGCCGCGTTAGCGGGTATATTTTGCAATCTAATGCGGCTGGCGCGTTCGGTTTTAGTTCGATGGCGTGGTCCCACACCCGCTTCGGCGGGAAGCGACGTGATTCCTCTTCACTGAATAGGTTCTTGTACTGGGCGTATTGGGGCGGAAGCACTGCTGCGGTCGTATGTTGCTTTGCTTGTATAGCCATTTCTGTGGCGGTGGTTCGTGCAGTGCATTGTTCTTCGAGCTTTCGGATAATAAGATTTCGTTCCACACTGGGAAGAACCTCTGTAGTGGTGGTGCTGATGATCGGTTGACGTATTACGCGAGGGTTTACGGACCGAATGACAATAGGTAACATGTCCTCGCGTATTGCGGCATACTTCCACGTAAACTGTGGCTCGAACGTGGCCAACCATGGGTATCCGAGGACGATATCTTCGTTTCCGATGTCGGTAATGAGGAACCTCATTTCCTTGTGGATCCCTTTAGTGCGTACATCGAGGTCCACGTAATGAGTGATGGACCCCCCTTTGTTTTCTGTATTATCGATATTCCATATTTTTCTTGGTTTCTCCAGGGGGACCAGCCCCAAACCCATTCGTTTTGCGAACTTGTGGTTCATGAAACAGTCAGTGGCTCCACTGTCCACTAACGCTTGTATGTCGGCCATAGCGTGATGTGTGCGAGTCGAAACTGGGATATGCATAGATCGGAAACGCGTAGTCACTATTACAACATCACGAGAATGTACTGCCCTCACCCAGGCCGCCGGGTTCAGGCGCTTGAAAAATCCTCCCTCTCCCATATTCCTTTCATCACTAGCTCCTGGGTTTCGTCGCTCTTGTTGGCGATCGTTTGGAGTACTTGCGCCGCTTCCTGTTGTGGCGTGAGATTTGTAGTGGCCCGTACTTGTATGGGTGGTTGCTGCGTTGGTCGTTGCTTGCGGGGCTGTGTGCAGTCGCGACTGAAATGTCCGTATTTCTGACAATTGTAACATTGTACTCCCCTGGTGTCGCGAGGTTGCCCCCGTTGAATGTACCCTCCCCGAGGTGCGTACCTGCCCCTTGTCCCTTGGGTGTATTGTCGAAAGCCCGAGTCGTTCGGACTCATTTCTTCGGACCCAGCGACGGCGATTGCGCTGTTGTCGACTTCTCCTCCTCGAGCTCTTGCCCTTGCCGACGTATCCATTGCGTCGGGGTGCGAGAGGTGTGGTGGTGGAGCGTACCCTCCTCGGTTTCCTGCACGATTGCGATACTTCTCCAGGTTCCTCTTCCCTTCGTTGAAGTGGTTTTGTAAGTGGATGTACTGCTCCTGTCGTTTCAGGAGCGCTTGCTTCCACCCCTCGTAGCTTTGCGGGTTGTCGAGCGTATAGCATTGCTCGTAGAGCTTGCGCGGGAGTCCCTTGGTGAATACGTTGATGACCATCGGCGAGTCTGCTCGGTAGCCAGCCCGCCGCACTAATTCTTCGAAACGGGACACATACTTGTCAATATCCGTTCCTTGCATGTATATCCCTTCTTGCAGCGCAGTTCGCGCTTGTTCTTGCTCCAATGTATTCGTGAAGCGGCGTTTGAAACTTCGGTACACCGCTTCCCATATTCTTTCGTCGTCCTCGGGTATTCCATTTGCGATTTGGAGGGTTAACCACCTGGTGTGAGTGGTGATCCATTCGTTGAGATCATCTCCTTCCAGGAACGTGAGGAAGAGGATGGCGCGTGAATACGCTTCGCGCATCGTCTGCGTGTGGCGGTTCATGCCCCTGTATAGCTCCCACTTGGTGAGAAAGGTTTCAGTGGCCTTCCTGTCACCGCGAAAAATAGGAGGTGGCTGTCCTTGTAATTTGTTGTAATCTCCTCTCCCATTGGGGTCTCCTCCTGGTGGTCCGTTACCGCCACCCCCACCGCCTCCGCCTGGTGCTGGTGGTCCTCCTGCTGGCGGTCGTCGTGGCGGTATCCCTCCAGGGTATCGTCCCGGAGGTCCGCCCCCTCGTGGGATATTGGCGGGTACGCCTTCTCCTTCCACGCGTTGTCTTGCTAGATAGCTCCATACTCGGCTTCGTTCTCCGTCGGAGGGTGGGTCAGGGTGGTCGGGCCCGTACATTCGTTGATTCGCGAGTTCATCGAGGGTTAGGTGGTGACCTGTGTTTGGGTCTATGACCCGTTCTTCTGGTTGCAATGGCGTCGGCGCCCTCTCTTCTTCGCGTTCATTCTGCATTCTTCGCTCAGCCAGTGCGTCGGCGAGCCTATTTTCTTCTTCGGTGTACGTGCGTGTTTCTGTGGCCATAGCTGCGGGTGATCTGATATTGATCTGTTCTGCTTGGGCAGCTAAGGAGTTGATACGTATCTCGTCAAATCGTCGACGCTGCTGCTCTTCTTCTGCGTCTGGACGGTCTCCTACTTCGTCCTCTGTTGTGGTTTGTTCTGTAGAGCCTTCGGATGGCGCGGGTGCACTGTCGTCTTCTGCACCGTCGATTGGTCCCCACTGGTCCCTGTGCACTACTTCGCTTCGTAGGATGTTGCAGTTGTAGTCGTTTCCTGTGGGTCGAAGTACGTCCCACCGTTCTCTGCGCGGACTCCAAGCAACTTCTGTCCAACACGTATGTTCAAAATTAAACTCAACTGGATAGACCCTAGATGGTCTTGTCGGTATGTCCACCCAATATCCGGTGACGTTATTCACTGTACCCCACCACGCGTTTCTGAGGTACCGGATGGGGACGTTTCGATCTCCCCTTCTTTCAATCGAGTATTGTGCGAATACCCAGCTGTCGGCGGTAGTTTCGGTCGCCACGTTGGGAGCTTGGTCTTAATGTTACGTGTCTACTGGCACGTGGCTCGACTTGAGCAGGAGGTAGGCGACACTACCAAAAGCGACTTAGCGATATGACGGCCCGTTGCGGCACGTGATCGTAGGAGTATAACAGCAAGTCCTATTCGTGGGACAATACTGACTCGAGGGCAATAACGGTGAAGCAGACTCCCACTAGAAGGAGCGCGAGACTTATCCCGATGAGGGAAGATAGAATGAACGAAGACAGAGTAGATTCGAGAAGACCAAGCTGCGGACTACGGCGCAGCTTGGCTAACCTTATATACATATACGCGAGGGCTTTGAAGCGCCTCTTGAAAGGTAGCTAGCCAATCACGTATCGTATGGTTATCGTAAATGTCCGTCCGAGTCATAGATATCGTACAATGGCGAACCAATCACATACCTCATTCTTATCGTACAGTACTGGGGTTATCAAACCGTTATCGTATGAGTCACTCCTTTCCATTACGTACCGTCGGTCCGGGGATACGAGCTACCCGGAACCCCGCATCGTAACAGCAAGGTTCCAGATGTTTCCCATTTACGCGTCTTTGGATGCAAGGGGTACATGCATGTACCCGCTGATAAGCGTCACAAGTTAGATGCGAAGGCCATTGAGGTCACGCTTATTGGGTTTGAGCCTGAATCTAAGGGCTACAGGCTTTGGGACCGTCAAACCCGCTCCGTTCGTTTGTCAAGGGATGTGACATTCGACGAGAGTAGCTTCCCGTCCCTTCAGGGTGCTGAGACACACCCCACACCTTCCACTTCTCAAGTGGCCCCACATGTAATCACACCAGTGACTGCCGTGCCTAACCCGCCGGCGTTACCACCACAGCGAGCACCCTCCCCTGCACACTCACACAGTAGTGAGGAGGAGGATGTTGAGGATTTATTAGACCCAAAACAAGAGCGTCCACACACGCCACCACCACCACCTGCACACCCCACTCTGCCCACCACACCTAAGCGTGAGCACACCACTCCCACATCACCACCACCTCGTCAAGGTGCCACTCGCATTATGCGCCATGTGCCTCCTCCCTCACCAGAAATGCCTGGGAGTTTTGAGGACCGCGCACAGCGTAGTCAGCTGTTGCGTGAAATGGACAGTGCACCTAGACGATCTGCGCGTGTACCAGTGCCCAATCCCCGCTACTTCAATGCGGATAATGTGGCCACACGCAGCAAAAGGCTGGGATATGTGGAGCTGTTAGCTGCAGCATATGTGGGTAGAGACCCTGCATCTTATGCAGAGGCTATGAAGTCTGGTAATGCAGACAAGTGGACTGAGGCGTGTCAGTATGAAATAGATGCGCTTGCCAAGAATGGCACATGGGAGTTAGTGGATCTCCCGCCTAATCGTAAGGCAGTAAAATCCAAATGGGTCTTCAAGCTCAAGGCGGATGGCCGCTACAGAGCTCGCTTGGTGGCTAAGGGATTTACGCAAATCCCTGGCATAGATTTTGATGAAACCTTCTCTCCTGTCGCACGTTTTGAATCGCTTCGTATGTTGCTAGCGTTAGCTGCGCTAGAGGACTGGCACATCCATCAG